>WAAB01004772.1:15772-36221 GCA_013389865.1 Piaya cayana | reverse complement strand
GAAAACTTTCCCTTATGCTACCTAAGTTTGAATGCACTTTGTACGTCCAATGCCTTCCCTGAGTATAAGTCACATCACAAAATGTAATGAGTTTTAAATTTTTGCAGAAGATTCACAGACATTTAAACAATGTATATATGCATTGTTATTAAAGATGTAGATGTAAGACATCCTTGGTTAAAACTGGTTCAATTTTGCCATTAGGTCTCAATTCCACTTTTTATGCATAAAAAAGGAAACATAGCAGATCCATCTTATTGCATTGACATGGTATAAAACCCCACACAAACCCCCCAAACAAAGAAAAATAATCCTAACAATTTTATTTGAATACTTAGAATTTTCATATACTTTACCTTAATTCACCTGATTATGAAGGAAACTGGACTAATGGAAAAAAATTCATATTAAATGTCAGACTTTTTGTGATGCAGACAAAATCAACAGCATAACAACACACATTATTCTCTCTGCATCCGTAGCAGAGTGATGAGCAGGAGATGAATAGCAGCCAGCATGGATTTGTCATGAACAAATCATGTCAAACCAATTCAAACTCCCTCTGTGACAAGGTAACAGACTTTGTGGATAGAGAGAAGCCAGTCATATCATGTATCTTGGCTTTAGAAAGGCATTTGACATGGTCTCAGATGGAACTCTTATAAGCAAACTCTTCTTTTCTAGGTCAGTCTTTTTCAATGTTTTTGCTTAATCTATCAATGAAAAAAACAGAGGAAACATATCTTGGAGGACAGGTTAAGAATTCACATCCAACAAAGAGAGAAAAATGAAATTCATTTAATTTAATGGGCACAAATGCAAGAGTTTGCGTGTAGGTAGGAGTAATCAGTTTCACCGAAAACAGAGAACAACCAGTAGTTCTTCTAAAGGAGACCTTGGGATTATGGTTAATCACTGGTGGAAAATAAGGGTTTTGCAGGTGTGTAGCTTAGGTCATGAGAGAAGTCTCTCTTCTAAATCAACAGCACTCATAAGGTTTTGGCTTAGTTCATGTTGGTATATCACACTCTTGAAGAAAGGAGGAGCATTTAGAAAGAGTCTGCAGCTCAGTGGAAAATATGAGCTGGGAAAGAAGCTGGCAGAAAAGGACCTCAAATGGTTTTTCTAGAGTGAAGAAATGATTGAGAGAATCTTTTAACTCTGAAAACACCTGATGTTTAATAAATTCACTTTCGTGTTATAGTAACATTTTGCGTGTGCTCTTCATTTGGTTTTTGGCTCATGAATGGTTCATCAACATTCGGTTGATAAAGCAGATCAAGAGGACCTGATAAGGTAATTTTAGAGTTCTGTTTTTCTGTTAGTCTGTGGATCAACCAGATTGACTTGTAGACAGCATTTCTGTAGCAAAGATCATATAACTTGAAGACCTCCTGTAACAAAAAGCACCACTGAAAATAGGATGCTGATGTTATTTCAGGATCCTGCCAGGTGTTTCCAGATGTTTCCTTCCTTTCATAATAGTTCAATATATATTTGAACTAGTCATGCTCTGTGATCTTAAAACCAACACCGCTCACAAGAATCTTGTGTGTTGAGAGTAGAGCAGGGAGCTACACCACAGGGACAAAAATAGATCCTCAATAAGTGAAAATGGAAAGTAATAATTTACTACTATTGAAATAGGCTGAAATATTAACACAAAAGGATTTTAAATACCTGTGGCTTTAAAAAGGGTATATACAAATACCTAAAATAAATCTGAACAATGATGTCCTGTCAGGCTATTCATGTTCCCATCTCTTAATTGCTTCACTCATGTATAATATATTAAAATAGTTTAAAGTTACAGAATGAGCTCCCAAACAGATCTCACAAAAGGTCCCACTGGAGTCCTGCTGAGAATATTCTATATAAACATGTTCTTGGACTGAAACTCCTCCAACAGTGGGATCACTCCATCATACACTTTTGCATTGCACTCAGTAAATGGTGGAGAGAAGTGGTCTGCTTTTAATGAAGTATAAATGTCGGAAATCAAGCACTGAAGTGCTATCTTGGATGTAACTGAAAGTATAATGAATGCTGGTAGCATGATCATGTCAAATCATATCAATGGCTTTTCAAATTACTTAAATTCAATTAATAAAAATAAATCATGAAAGCTATGCAGCTACCGTTGCTTTTAATCTCTGCTAGGAACAACCCACAAAACCTCACATTTCAACTAGCCACTCAAATCAGGCTAGTTGATGGTGCCAGAAAGGTGAAGAGAGAGGGGTAAAATGTTGTATAATTACTCGACTAAAGGAGCTTTTAGGCCAATTTTCAGGCTTCAGACACCTAAATGCAGTGTCTCCATTAAAAATGTAATTGCTATAATTTATAAATGTAGTTGCCTTAGTCTTTAGCCGTGGTCAGTGAGGAGATATTGGCACATACATGTCTGGAGCCATTTGGAGATAATATTGTAACCTCTGAGCATACAGAGAGAAATATCGGTGCTTTAACTTAGATTTAAGTTCTCCAGTGTGGACACTCAGTTGAAGTTGTCTATCTGTCTATCTATCTACTAGCTAGATATCTAAGCTATACTTTCCTTTATAGAGCATAGTCAATTATTTAAACTTGTAAATGTACTTTTATATCTGCATGGTCAGTTTTTCCTTAAATGCATATGAACTGTGAATTGTTATTGATCATGATCAGAGCTATGTTCTCTCGATGGCAAACGCCTTAGTAATGGATATAATTTCACTTTGAAGGCACAATGATTACATTTACTAATTTCACATTGCAATCAGACTACTAATATACAATGTCTTCCATCATAGGGTCTGTTCCTTTATTAGACCAGCTAACATTGTCATTGTTGGTTTTATCCTAATCCTTGTTTATGTCAGTTGCTTTTAAGAATAAAAGTCTTGAATAGTTTTGCTCTCAGAGACTGAAAGCATCGGCTTGAATATTTCCCTTTTTCTTCCATTGAAAAACAGGACAAAAGCATCATAGTGACCGTGAACATGACTACATTAATTGAAATTAAGAGTTAAATTAAAAACTATAATCATTCAATATCTTTCTGTCTTAGTTGTCCTTTTTTAAAAACATTTTTTCTACTTGAAAAGTTTGTGTGTGTGTGTGTATATATATGTCTATGTATTTGTTTATTTATTTATATGCATATTTTATTTTGTAACAAAAATTCAAAAAGGAACCATCTACTGTTTGAGTCTGTAGGGCTTATTTACATACCTTTTAGCACAGTAGGGAAATATTCTTTATATCCTATTAATTCTGCACACTGGATCCAGCAAATATTGGTAAATTCAAAAACAGCTGCTGAGGACTCTGCGGTCCTAAGCAATTTGATATATGTTGCTAGAGTAGTTAGCACTTTCCAAGGCCTAAAATATCTTCAAAATTAGAAATATGTCTTATTTATGAGCTGCTGATATGAACTGAACAAAAATCTAAAACATTTTTTAGCCTCCTGATATCGGTATTTATTTTAAAACTGTGGCTCCCTTTATACCTCCCCTGTTTGAAATACAGTGTTTGTTCTTTAAGTGATCACTCTAACCCCAGTGACTGTCAATTGTGTGGAGATAGCAATACTGTGACATTCCCACTTCTGATGGGTTTTTTTTCCCCATTTTGGTGAGGAAAGAGCACAAAATCAATGCGAGAGAGATACAGTGTAAAACCCACTATGCATTCTCACAACGAGCCTGTACCCTTGGAGACTTAGGAAGCAATGCTGAAAGAACAACCAGAGAGGAAATTGGTGGAAAAGTTGCTATTTTTCATCTGGGCCCAGTCCGTTTGCCTACTTAGATATAAATAAATCTTCTTCAGAATAAAAGTGTCTTTTATTAAAAAGATAAACAAAAAGACGATTGATTTTCATTTTTAAAGTCTAATGGAGAGAAACAGTACATAAAAATGTAATTTTAATAAGTTCTGTCATAAATGAATACTCTTAAATGCATGCAGAGATGGAGTTAGAAAATCAAAAGCTCAGCTCAAATTGAAATTGGCCAGAGATGTCAAAAACTGCAAGAAAGGGTTCTTCAGGTATGTTAACAACAAGCAGAAGGAAATTATTGACCCACTGTTAACCAGGAGACGTGAATTAGTCACCAATAATGCTGAAAAGGCAGAGATTCTCAGTGCTTTCTTCACCTCTATCTTTAGCAGCACTGTAGGGCTCCAGGCCTTGGGAAGAAAAAAACACAGGCGGATGGAAGCATAGACCCATATCAGTGAAGAAAGGGTTTTGATGTCAATGATTACAGGAGTTTGGCTCCTACAAATTGAAGGGCCCTGACAATACCCACCTGAGGGCATTAACAGAGCTGGCTGACATCATTGTGGGGCCCCTCCATAATCTCTGAGAAGTTGTGGAGCTTGGAGGGCATTCCAGAAGACTAGAACAAGGCCAATTTCACCTGAACCTACAAGCAGGGCTTAAAGGAGGATCCAGGAAATTATAAGCCCATCAATGTTGCTTCAGTCCCTGAGAAAGTTATGGAATGAATCCTCCTGGGGACTGTGACAAGTCAGTTGAAGCACATGATGGGAAATGCCAGCATGGATTCACCAAGGGCAAATTGATTTGGCAAACCCGATTGCCTTCTATGACAAAGTAGATTGTCATTACTGACGACTTGACCATTTCTATCAGAATTATGGACGACAAATGCCACCGATTGCAGTATGTTGCGACTCAGGTTTGACCCTGAAAGAGCCAAGTATGATATCATATGTATTCTTCTCTCCTTTTTTTACTTAGTTGGAATTCCCATAACAGTTATAATCTCTCAGGGATGTCATGGCTATTCTGGAATAGCTGTGATGTGGTTTGAAAGAAGCGCAGTAACCCAAGGAAGCTGGGGGACCTGCCTGCAGAAGTGACCAAGATACAGGGATACAGTACTGCCTATTAACTTAATTAATATTAGGAAATGGCTAGATAGCCAATTAATGAGCATGGTCCCACTGTGGCATACACTGACATATGTGTCTATAACAGATATTTTCCTGGGCAGCTCCAGAATTAAGTTAATTTACTGTTTACACTCTATGTTGCTCAAATTAAAAATCCTTGCAATGAAGGGAGCAAGGGCAAACAGACCACAGGCATAGACACAAGTGATCTGTCTTCTCCATAGAGATGAGGGTAGGCATTGGATCAAAGATCAGCCAGTCATAGCTGTGATGGATCTTCTGCTGTAAAAGGAATAATCTAAAAGTAAAATGTAAGCTTATGCTGTCAGAGGTAATGGAAACCTTATGGTTTCGTGTGAAAAAGAGGGAGAGTGCATGCAAATGATTAAAATTTCAGATGATCAATGAAAAAATTATTCATGGAAAGGGTCATTGGGCACTGGAACAGGCTGCCCAGGGAGGGGGTTGAGTCACCTTCCCTGGAGGTGTTTAAGGCACGGGTGGACAAGGTGCTGAGGGACATGATATAATATTTGATACTGAAAGGTTGGACTTGATGACTTGTCTCTTCCAACCTGGTTATTCTATGATTCTATGATTCTAAAAAGAAAATAAAAATTCCCTATGGAGAGAAATGGAGATAGCAATGCTAAACCAAAGTATTTAGATAGAAATTTAAGATCAGGTGAATAATATATAAAAAAAGGCTTTATGTTGATATCTTCAAATATATAGCATGAAAGTACTGAATTTTAAGGATGAGAAAATGAGTTCCCATTTCTGACAGAAAAACAATGGGCAAATAATCAGATAAGCAGACACATTCTGCATATTGAGCTGAGTATAACTCCTCAAGACTTAGATATTTCTTTTGTTATGCCTCATCTTAATCAACACTAAGAAGTGAGACCTTTTATAATTTCTCATTTTTATTTGAGTGCTGTGGTTTAGCCTGCCTGGCAACTAATCACCGTTCAGCTGCTCGCTAACTTACCCTCTGGCAGTGGGATAGGGGAGACAATGAAAAAGGTAAAAGAGGAAAAGCTCATGGGTTGAGATAAAGACAGTTTACTGGCGGAAAAAAAAAGAAGACACTCTCACAAGCAATCATTACTTCCTATCAGCAGGCAAGTCTTCAGACATCTCCAGGAAATCAGGGCTTTTTAACATGTAAGATTTACTTGGGAAGAAAAATACCATCACTCAGAACACTCCCCCTTCCTTCTTCCCACAGCTTTATATGCTGAGTGTGATACCATATGGCATGAAATATCTCTTTTGTCTGTTAGGATCAGCTGTCCTGGCTACGTGTGTCCTCCCCGCCAACTTCTTGTGCACCCCTAGCCTACTCACTGGTGGGGCAGCGTGAGAAGCAGAAAAGGCTTTAACTCAGTGAAAGCACTGCTGAGCAGTAACTAAAATATCCCTGTATTGTCAACACTGGTTTCAATACAACCCCAAAACGCAGCCTCATATTAACTACTGTGAAGTTAATTAACTCATCAAAATCAACACACAGATTAAAGCAGATGCTCCAGCTTACAGTGTAGAAGATGAGCAAGCCCTGTTGTGCAGTACTCTCCTCAGCTCTATCATAGCTCTGCTTCCAGTAACACTGTGGTTACCTACTCACTCTCTTGCTCGTAAGACACCAAGTTTGATAAGGTATGTGAGACTCTTCGGGTTTTTTTGGCTCATCTATAGTTATGCATTTTCTCAGCTAAACATATAAAGAGGCAGAATTAGATGGAGAATATAAAGTCCTTACAGACAAAGTCGAAAGAAATCCTGCATTTGGGATAAATAACTGAGCTTTTGTTCTGTAGTGAGATACAAGAAGGTTAATTTATTTTTCGTTGTAGTATGGGTTTCACATAGCAGAAATCTAATGTTCAAAAGCACAGCCTCATTGTACATATTATTAAGTTGTTCACAAAAAGAGAAGGTTTATAAGTTATTTTGACTATATAATCACAGATCTCCACTGTAGATCACTTGTCACTAGTGAGAAACCATCTCTCAAATGTAAATACTTAATAAATCATAGCCACATAGAGGCTGAAATTTTTAAATGAATAAATAAAATAAACCCAACTTGCATCACCTAAACAGCATGTACCGTCTCTGATTTCTAATTAAAGTTAGCACTTATAGCCCACGGAACATAAATAAGGCCTGGACATTCCTCAGGCAGACTGAAAGATTCCCTTATAATTTATTAAATTCAGCTAATAAGTTTTTCTTTTTTTAAAAGAAGCTCTTCTGCTGTCTTGTCACTTCAGATTATTAGCAACACACGTTGTGTCCAAGTGCAGTGCAGCTTGATGACCTGAATTAAGAGACTGTATGGCTGCTGGAAAGAGTTGAATGAAGCTCATGGTCAGAAAGATCATGAGAAATTGCTCTGACAGTAGAGTGAAGTTGGAGGGAGTGTTTACTTACTTGTCACTCAATTCTTCATCACCGTGCTTACCCGTTAATTTTTGTTATGCCCCAAAGGTCTTCCTTTTGTGACCAGATTTTGATTTAAGCAGAGCAGGATAAAATGAAATGGCTTAGGAATATCTTTAAAGCCACTTATGCAGCAGGAGTGGCTCTGAGACACAGTTCATCCTCTTTCATTTTCTCTTTATCTAGGTCTACACTGAACCACTATGAATAATATGCCCACTGGAACATTATCCAGTGTCCCTGGAGTCCTGTCCCCTGACTGTTGATGCCACATTGCTGTGACCTTCTTTCCTAGCCAATGGTCTGAAAAATGGGACAAATCAGTAAGTAGTCTTCCTTGGGGAGTTATGGAGGGAACGCTACTGGAAAACCAGCTGTTAGACTAAGTTAGCCTGCTTTGTCATCACCCTAAAGATATAAGATTGTGGGAAACCAAGAAATGAATACTCAAATCTGATTAAAATCTCTGGCTGCATGTTAGGAAGACAGGAACAGAGAAATAGGAAAGGTGGCTGAAGCGTTACCTGACGGGTTTTTAACCCTTGAAAATGGAGTCCTGCTTCACTCAGTGAAAAGAAAGGTGAGAAAAGAGCATCACCTTCAGGTGTCCACACAGAGTGAAAGAAAGTCTAGCAGAACTTGCACTCCAAGCCATGCATGTTACACATTTGAGGGAACTTCAGATGCCTTGCAAGGGCATGTAAAGCTCAACAAACCATTAAACATTTTAACCACTGGGCAGAATGGCCCAACTGTCAGTCAGGGCAAGTCTATGCATTACAACAGTGGTGAATTTCACTTTCCTTCTGTTACACACTTGTAAGATGATGGTACATATAGACCTTAAATGGTCTAAGACATAAACATTTGTGAAAAAAAGTTCATACTATTCTTGCATTATCATCCTTCATAGTTGCAGGAGCCAGGAACAACAAAATAGATGAGATGCTTCTTGATTGGAGAAGATAAAATTAACTCCCAAGCAACTATTAAGGCTTGACGAAGGATGATAAAAGGATAAGAATTATTTTTTTTTTATTCCTGAATAAGCCCCCTTTCCATAGAAGACTAGAAATGTAAAGTAATAATGATTCCTAGACACAGACCTCAGAAGTCTGGATTGTTTTGAATGACCCTTGGAGGTATTTAATGTCACCAAGTCCTTTCCCTGCTATAGAAGCCTGACTGCCGGTGATTCTTTAGCAAGCACAGTATTCACAAAAAGCGAACTGGTCTTTCAGAGTTCCTCAACTGTATTTTTTCTCTGGCAGTTGAGCAGCTGTTCTGTGGGAGAAATGTTCTGGTAAAGGGTTGTGAGTATGAGATTTAGTGAAGCACAAGAGAAGTCTGAAGTAGAACACACTTTCATGAGTGAATAATTACTGCTCAATTTGCTGTCCGCAATTCCAGCATTATTTCTAGAATAAAGGAGACCTTGCATCTTACTTTTTTGACTTAGTCTGTTGCTTAAAATAAAAATTAAAAAAAAAAAAGAAATTAAATATATACATATATATTTATATTTGAGGGAGATCCAGGACCCAAAGGAAATATTTATAGCATTAAGTCTTGTAATCCATTTCATCAAGCTAATCAGGCTTTTTACTACACCAGTCCTAAATTCCATCTCCTTCCTCTGCTTATTAGAAAACGTTTCTAATTTCTAGACTCAGTTCCTTTAACATTAATTTAAAATCCATTAATCCATCTTCTAACATTTTATTTTCCTTTAAGAAGTTTTCACACTCATTTTTTATGCCCCTCTTCCATGCATGTCCAGAGATCATTTTTCTCAATTGTTTCTTTACTAAACTGAACAAGTCATGCCTCGTAATAATTTTGGAAGTAATTCTACATCTCCCTCATTATCCTGTCTCTTCTCCTTTTCCAGCTTGATCTTTCTTGTATAGGTATGACTGTAACTCTTCAAACTGATAATTTGTCTCTAGAGAAATTACTTTTTTCTTCATTATTCTGTGTACTTGCTCTTCAATATCAGTTTAGAAGCTACTGCCTATCTGATCAGGTGTTGCAATCAGACCTCTTTCATGCTTTCAAATCCTGAGCTCCCAGTTTAAAACCAACATGATCTTCACAGTTCAGGAGTGTCTATAATTTTATGGAATTAAATGTTTTCCAGTTCTTGTTAATATTATTTGAAAACTATTTTAATGTCCCACATGCTGTTCTGACCATTTTCTGCATAGTTTCTTTAAACTTTGTACATTTCAATTCACTTTACATACTCAAAAGGTAATAGATAGGTTACCTTGTCAGTCACCACAAAAGTGTAACTTCATCATATTTTCACACAGCAGTCTGAGACTGTTTATAGCCATAAACTTTTATGCTTACTGTAGAGAGAATTGGCAATTGGAAGTCTTGAGCTGCAGAGATGGCTTCTCCTCTCCTTTCACCAAGCCAGAATGGGGCAAATAAATGAAGGGAATTACTAGGGTTTGAAAGCATTTACTATTAGAATAATAAAATTATTTAGGTTAGAGGGGACCTCTAGAGTCAACCACCCACCCACACTCAAAGACTATCAGAGCATGTTATTCTTGCATATCTTTTTTCCTGCAGAGATCTATGAACTCAGTTATTATTGATGAGAATTCTACCCAACAAAATATTCAAGTTTCAGTATTCATTAACTTCACTAAAGTGGATTTCAGATAGCATCGTGGAAAATACGCAATTCCTGCTGTGTTGCTTTGCTATAGAAATCAAACTGCTAAGGAAAAGAAACAATGCTTCATGCTTACAAACCTCATCAAAAAAGAGGAAAATAACAAATATCTGTTGTGAACTATTTGTAAAGCATCTGCAAATCAAGAAAAATTTACTAAAGGCATTTGTGAATAATTTCACAAAATGAATAAATATTCACAGAGCACCAACAGGAAAGACAGCAAAATTATTCTAAGATATAAATTTTCTGCAAGTCACTCATGCAGTTCCTGTTTTTATCTAAAACTACAAAAGCAGTTGCTGCAGTGTATATCACTCAAAGAATTTCAGATGACTGTTGATTTCATCCTAGTCTATATTTTTTAAATTTAAAGTGCCTCTTGGAAAATGCTATATCAATTGAAACTACACTAAAATAAATGTATGTTCTGAGTATCTCCTTTAGGTTCCTCTATTAAGCAGTTTTCTCATGATGCTCAGATAATTTAAAGCTTTGTGGATTTATTTTTATACGTTTGAAAGGCACGAAAAGTTAAACATTGACTTTGAAGAGAATAACAGTACACTCCATGTTAAAAACAAAACATGGGAACAACACCCAGATTCACTGAACTTAAAATAAAACACTTAACCAAGAGTATTTTCCTTTTGTCCTTCTCTCATTAGAGAAGAAGAGCAAAAGAGACTCTGCTAGAGATTGAATCAGATATTTAATATCTGAGTCGTTTGAAGTACGTTGGCCTTTATTTCCCTTCACTAAATATAGAAAAGAACATTAAATAAGTGGTCCGTTAAATAAAACGGGGTATCCACCTATGGTGAAATGAAGTCCAAGGAGGGTTTGGAGCCAGACAAACTTCTCAGATAGGATTGACTAATCAGTAAAGCTATTTTATCATTAGAGATTCTCAGTATTTGGGGGGGTCTGCTTAGCTAGAGGCTAGAAGGTAACAGGTGATGTCACTCCTTTTATGCAAAATGAGATCTGAGACATGGTACCAGAACTCTTAGGCTCTGGCTGGGACCAGACTCGTGACCACAACACCAGCAAACTTACATGAGCTGTGAGGAGCACTGAGACTATGCACCTCATGGCAAAGCCTGCAGACTTCTGTCTGTCCCATTTATACAAATTAAGGATTTCACTTTTTGTCCCAGGAACAAAGGCTACACATAAAGCTTAGGAAATAGTGCCAAGAGAATTTTTCTGGCTCTTACAAAAGACAGGAGCTTTTCTCTACCAGGAATGTGAAACTCTCTCACTATTTTTACCCTACCAGCACAGCAAACAGCCTACAAAA
Source organism: Piaya cayana (assembly GCA_013389865.1). Lineage (NCBI taxonomy): Eukaryota > Metazoa > Chordata > Aves > Cuculiformes > Coccyzidae > Piaya > Piaya cayana. Next base: position 24,867 of record WAAB01004772.1, on the reverse strand, counting down.
ATTCCAGGAACATGGTGCAGAACATATTTACATGTCTCCTTTGAAAACAATGCTAAACCCCCCTACCTTTTTCAGAAGGATCTAAATGGATGCAAATTTGATGAAAAACTACTGTAGTCACATTAGTGTTGATGTAAGTAAGTCCAAGTACATCTGTTAAAGTATTATGAAGAGTTTGCCTCTGTTTCTTCTTTTTAATGTTGTTAAAATGAACAGATAGGGCTAAATGAAGAAATACAGATATGAAAAGCCTCCTTGGAAGCAGTCTGAATGCAACCTTTGTGATTCAGTGAGGGTGAGGTGAGAATGTGTGTCAAGAAAGGTATTTATGCATCACTATTTTTGTCAAACTCTTCTTGCTGTATTTTCAGTCCTAATTTGTGCATTCTCACTGTGAAGTCTGCATGCAAAATGACTGCTCATAATGCACTTTCCATTAAACAGAAAGTAAGGTTGAAAAAAAGGAAGAGCACAGGAACCTGGAAAATACACAGGGGAAAAAAAAGGAGAGTAAGAAAATTAAAAAGTCAGAAAATAATGAGGCAGTCAAAGAGGTAGTGATGGAATGGGACAAGGCATCAAAGAAGAAAACAGCATTTGAAAGTTTTATATACCATGAATAGAAATAATGCTAACAGCATGTAGTTTGTTCATGTTTCCCTGCGGGCTGCTAAGCACAAATTGTGATCAGCATAAAAGCCAAAACTCTGAAATACTCTGTGAAATCGAGTTTTATTTAACTTACTAAAACAAGAAAGACAGCAACTGACTAGTAGTGATTATCAACAAGTTAGCCGTAACAGCTTTCAAGGCACATCACTACAAAAGAATATGTGGCGTGATGAAGAACAAGACATCATCCATTGCTCTATTATCATCATCCAGATCTGCAGTTGCTAGGTAGCCCCCTTTGCAGCAAAGATTTGGAAACCCTGTCCCAGAAAATTTGGGTGTGTCCACTTGCAGATGAGGTCTCCAAAGATTGCTGCAAAGGGTTCAGCTTTTATATTGTTAAATAAACAACTTGGATAATTGTAAAAAAGTGGAGTCTTTGGTCTGAGCTTGTCGTTGTCTGCCCGCCCTGACTCCCGGAGAATGGCCAAGTCCCCAAGAGAGGAGATAAAGAGGCAGTGGACATCTCTTATCTTCAAACCAAGGTGTCTATTGAGATGCAGCATTCCTGCACAGTTCCTCTCCACTCACACAGCGCTCATGCTCATGCTGATTGGTCAACCAGGGTGTTGACGGTCTTTTTCTCTTCCTGTGTATGCTAGAGAAGCTCTNTCCACTTGCAGATGAGGTCTCCAAAGATTGCTGCAAAGGGTTCAGCTTTTATATTGTTAAATAAACAACTTGGATAATTGTAAAAAAGTGGAGTCTTTGGTCTGAGCTTGTCGTTGTCTGCCCGCCCTGACTCCCGGAGAATGGCCAAGACCCCAAGAGAGGAGATAAAGAGGCAGTGGACATCTCTTATCTTCAAACCAAGGTGTCTATTGAGATGCAGCATTCCTGCACAGTTCCTCTCCACTCACACAGCCCTCATGCTCATGCTGATTGGTCAACCAGGGTGTTGACGGTCTTTTTCTCTCCCTGTGTATGCTAGAGAAGCTCTAATTAAGGTGGCACAGCTCAATTCTACTGCTAATGTTGACTTTGATGCATTTTCTCTCACCCTCTTTATTAAGAATAGCACAGCACAATTTCACTGATAGTAGCAATGTGAGAAGTTGAAGATTAAACAATACACATAGCAATGCAATGCAAATCATCCATGACTCACTTAGATTGTTTTAGGCCTGTCGATCAGGCTCTGTCACTTCAGTTCAGTAGCATAAATGTGCTGCCTGCACATTGATTTTTGGAAAGGCTGGGGATTTTTTCTTAAATAAGAAGATGGAAAGATTCTAACTTTATACGTGTATGTGGTCATATACAATGACAGGGACCCACATATATGTGTATACACCCAGATATTCAAAATTTGTCTATTACCTAATGAAATTTCTGCTTTTTTTTCTGATTTTGTTGTATCCATTACAAAAGTGAACAGGACCACTAGAATATATTTCTTTTATTGACTGGTGTTATTAACAAAATTAATTTACTTTTTTTTTTGTAAGGTCCAGTATAAGAAGAAATTTCTTTTGGAAATTTCCGTTGAAAGTAGTATCTGTTTTCTAATTTACAGTTAAACAATTTCAGAGGGAAAAGGAAATAATTTCTAAATGTATGATATAAGCAAAATCTGATATACAATCAGGAATGTGTTGTGGAGCTGCAGAGAAGTGAATATAAAATGTTTTTTTCATAAAATAGTACATAAAATACTCCAATATGAAAAAAAATGGTAGCAATCTTACTTTCCCAATATGCTTCATCAGTATTTTCTATGTGCTACTTTTCACTCAGAATCTCAATTAGCCAAGGAGACTTTTAACTCTTCAGCATTCTAAAAACTGTAATCCCTGAGAAGGCTCAAATTTTGATTAATGATAACATTCAGTCCATATTATATTAAAATATTTAGGACCTTAGAAGGCAGGCTGTTGGTTGCAATGAAGACTAAGATCTAATTTTTAAGTAAATAAGACCTTTTACATGAAGCTACATAACTGCAGTGACCTTATGGTTCAGGCATAGATATTGAGGACATACCGCTTGGGGAATATGGATGGCTAAATATACAGATTAATTGGTTGATATAAGGTGTTGGTACGTCTAGTAGATAGTTGTATACTTAGCCTCAGAAGACAGTTAGGTTACTTTTGAGTGACAAGAAAGCTAGAGAAATATTCACTGTGCTTTTCTGGAAAATAGCCCTTGAAAGAAATAATAAATCTTGGAATCAAGTCCATGACACATGTGGCTGAGTGACATGATTTTATATCAGCCAAAAATGAGGCCTCACAGAGTCGTTCTCTCACTCCTTCCTGGTGAGTTGAGGGAGAGTATAGAAATGGTAAAAATGAGGAAACTCATGGGTTGAGATAAATACAGTTTAGCAGATGAAGCAAAAGCAACTCATACAAGCAAAGCAAAGCAATGAATTCTTTCACTTTTCCTATCAGCAGGCAGTTGTTCTGCCAGCTCCAGGAAAGAAGGGCTCCATCATGACTAACAGTTACTTGGGAAGAAAAACATGATCACTTTGAATGTGTTCCCCTACCCCTCTCCCTTCCTCTCCCTTCCCCCTGGCCCACATTCCTTCTTCTTCCCTTTTGAAATATCCTTTTGATCAGCTGAGGTCAGCTGCCCTGGTTGTATCCTGTCCCAGCTTCTTGTGCACCCCAACCTACACACTGGTGCAGCGACGTGAGAGGCAGAAAAGACCTTCAAGCAAGTTAAGCACTGCTTGGTAATAAATAAAACATCCCTCTGTCATCAACACGGTTTTCAGCACAAATCCAAAACATAGCCCTATTTTAGCTATTATGAATAAAATTAACTTTACCTCAGCCAAAACCAGGACATTCTCATCCCCTTATTCCATATCATGTACATCACGCTCAGGTCCCACACAATCCAGTAGATCCTCACTAACCAATAACTCTTTTCCCATCCATTGGCATAATAGACAGATATCATTTCTTTAATATGTGGACCACCCCTGTGAAATGTCTATAAAAAAATCCATAAATGCCCACAAATGTCCACAAAATGACCACTGAGTTTATGTAGTCCAATACTCTGGGCTCCATCCATTACTGTGGTCACCTAGGACAGGAGAGGGGATATGTTGTATGGAGTTATTAAGCACCAAAGCTAATTCAGCTCTGGTCACAGCTGCACTTGCCCCACTTCTTGCAAGAATTGCCTTCCATTGCTTCAGGTGGTTTCTACTATAGTAATTCTTATGACATGCAAGTCAAGTAATGGGTTACAACAATTTAAAGGTATTTCTACTACAATCTCCATTCCTGGTCCCTCTGGGTCAGGTTATAGGGTTCAATATCACAATGAACTCCTTTCCTTGTCCCTGCTCTGGCTTGAGCTTCTCCACAGACGGCCTATTTGAAATACGGAGTATCATACTAATGCAAGTCCAGGTCTGCAATGATGGGTAGTTACTTAACTCCCTCCAAAATAATTCATATTCATTGAAGAATTTAATGAGAAATAAAATTCCTAACCAAATCATATCTATTAAAAATGATGCTTTAAAAAATGTGGGGGAGGTGGGGGCTTAGAGGGAATAAAGAGAGAGAAAAAGGACGAGAAGGGGAGAAGAATTTTTTTTTCTTCTATGAAAAAGAAAGGGTTAAACCAACCCCTGAAGTGGATTGTCTGTTCCCTGACTTTCCCACAAGCTAAAAAATTGCAGCCAATGTAGAATGAGTTATAGTAAAGACCAGTGATTGAGTGGGTATTTCTGAATAACAACATCCTTACAGCTCAACTTCCATCCAGCTCAGCCCATTCCTTAGTGCTGCAACGCACAGCCCAGCACTGCATGATCGACTCTTTTTTTTTGCTTTTAGCCTTCCTGGAATTTAGATTGGCATATTCCTCTCAATCAAGAATGGCCGTGAGTTGCTTTATTTTTTCCAATAAACTGCACTTGGCTGACAACAATCTTACAGCTAGATGGGATATTTAATACTAAAATCATGTCTCATAATGAAATGCTATATCAGCCTTAGTATCCCTGCAGTCTCAGCTGTAATAATGTTTTTGAATCACTATGTGATTCGTTTCTTTCCCCCTCCCCCTGCCCCCATAAACAATGTGCAATTCCTGTAATATTATTTTTTCTATTACTTTGATTCCCTTAAGGTTCCAAAACTATTTCCACATTTACTGTGTTAGTATCTTCAGCTTGTTCTTTCTTTGTAGCCTTGGAAGCATATTTCAAAATCTCATTCCTGTGTTGCCTTGGTTTGTCAGGAGTGAAGGTCCACACAGACAGGGTAAATAAAAAAGACTATTATTACTATTGTTATTATTACTACTATTACTGCTTTGGTGGCTTTTTTAAACTTGTGTGCTCTTTGCACAGTAGCTAATGCAGAAAACGTGTGAGGAAAGGCCCAGAAGCAGTGCTGAAGTGGTTTACCCTCTTTGCTCACATTTCTCATTTCCTCGCATTATCTTGTAACATCATTGTTTTGAGTCTTAGCCTGAAGCAGGGGGAAATTCCTGCCACCCCCACTCCCCGCCTTTCCCTGGCTTCCTCCTGTCTACACACCTCTCTAGAAAAGAATTCAAATTTAAACAGTCAGCGGAGATGAGTGGGTGGTGAACCACTCCAGGCTTTTCTTATAGTGCTGGCACACATTACCATGGGGACGCTTGTAGGACATGTCTGAGTGTCTCTCCCTAGGCATCTCCCAACAGAAAAGTGCCTGTCTAAAACAGTGCAGTAAACCAAAGGAGTCTGGAGATTATTAATGTTTTCCACTCAGTAATAGCATTAGGACACATCATAACTCTCCCACTAGGAGTTTATAACTCGACTAAAGAGTTTAGAAATCTTTAAACATATGTAGAATAATGTGTTTCCTGCAGGTGAAGTGGTAACATCTGTTAGTGACTGCAGCTGCTTTTTCACAATTCAACAGTCTTTTGTCTCAGTCCTCAGTGGATGCAGTGGAAAGGCTTTGGGGATCCTAGCTACAAAATTCCTCATCTGTAGTTTCAGCATGAAATATATATTTCCATAATCAGATTTGGTGGCTTTTATTGAGTCAATATTCACTTACCTGCCATAAACTTAAATCCCTGTCTCCTCTCTTCCTTTATTGCAGCAGATCTGCATTATTCCTCCTTTTTACTTACAATTTCAGGATGCCATAGACTGCTCGACAAACACTCTTGTAATGGAGTAATGTGCAAAAGGTTTCATTAGTTTGGCATTTTTATTCTAGTAAGCTTTTGCTGTCTCCTTTCAGTCCTCATTTTCTTGGGAGACCAGTGCTTTTAACAACTTGATTGTTTTAACTTTACAGAGTTCAGCTTAATGTGCTCTTGTTTTCTAAAGCAGTAGCCACATAATTCACTTGCACTTTACTGATGCTGCCAATGATGGTGGTGTGCTGTGAGAGAATATTTTCCCATATTCTCTCTTTGGACTGTAGTCTGCTTATGCCTCAGTGTCACTTGTGAATTATCTAGGTAATTCTTCTGCGTACAGATTGTTAAATACCCGTAAGCACTACTGGTTTTATTATTCAACATTACTGCCTAAAAAGGAGGCTATGTTATTCCTGCAAAAACTTCTAAGGGCATCTATGAGCTTAACGCAGTGTTTCTCTGCTACTTACTTTGTATTTGATTTGCTTCTGCATTCAACAAGCACATGTCTTGCCATTGGATTGACCAGCCTTCCTGGGTTTATGAGCTGCAGCCCAAACTTTCACCACAAGGCACACAACCTTTGTCTGGAAATAAAAGGAAGGGCACCACACAAGCTACTTCAGAGGTGAGAGGCAGCAAAACCTTTCCAGAATTCCCACCAGGTTGATCTGAATATGCTGCTAACTCTAAGCGTGATTCAGCTCTGTGAGTCTCAATGATTCCTGCTGGTTTATAAGGTTTCTCTGGGTATCTGCATTATCTGCAAATTGGAAAGATATCAATTTCATGGTACGATGGATAAGAAAGTGATTGGAGGGTTGTATTCAGAGAGTAGTGGTCAATGGCTTAAAGTCCAGATGGGGATCCATGACTAGTGGTGTCCCTTAGGGGTCCATACTGAGACCGGTGCTGTTTAATATCTTCATCAATGATATAGACAGAAAGATTGAGCAGACTCTCAGCAAGCCTGCAGATGACACCAAGCTGAGTGATGTAGTTGCCACACTGGAAAGACAGGATGTCATCCAGAGGGACCTGGACAGACTGGAGAAGTTGGGGCTATGAGAACCTCATGAGGTTCAACAAGGCCGAGGGAAAGGTCCTACACCTGGTTCAGGGCAATCCCAGTTTTCAATACACAATGGGGGATGACATGATTGAGAGCTGCTCTACAGACAAGAACTTGGGGGTGCTGGTCAATGAGAAGCTTGACATGAGCCTGCAATGTGTGCTCGCAGCCCAGAAGTCCAACTGTGTCCTGAGGTGCATCAAAAGAATTGTGGCCAGCAGGTCAAGGAGGGTGATTCTGCCCCTCAATTCCTTGTTGTGAGACCTCATCTGGAGTATTGTGTTCAGTTCTGGAATCCTCAGCACAAGAAGGAGCTGTTGGAACTGTTGGAATGGGTCCAGAGGAGGACTACAAAGATGATCAGAGCGCTAGAGCACCTCCCATATGAGGGCAAGCTGAGAAAGTTGGACTTGTTCAGGCTGGAGAAAAGAAGGCTCCAAGAAGATCTTATAGTGACCTTCCAGTACCTGAAAGGAGCCACAAAAAATCTGGAGAGGGAATATTCATAAAGGCTTGTAGTGATAGGACAAGGGATAATGGGTATAAAATGGAGAAGGGCAGATTTAGACTAGGCATAAGGAAGAATTTCTTCACTGTGAGAGTGGTAAGACACTGGCACAGGTTGCACAGGGTAGTTATGGCTCCCACACCCCTGGAGGTGTTTAAGGCCAGGTTGGATGGGGCCTCGGGTATCCTGATGTAGTGGGATGAACCTGCTCATGACAGTGGGGTTGGAACTGGATTATATTTAAGATCTTTTCCAACCCTAACTACTGTATGATTCTATGATTCTATGATTATTCACTAGTGCCTTCCCATACACCAGCTATGTCCTACAGAGGTCATTGTATATGTAGAATATGTGCATGCATTTGAAGGTAGAACATTACCCATCTTTCCTGTAGCACGTTATCCTACCCACCAGAGCACAGGGCTTTGCAACATCAGTTATCTCCTCAGCATCAGGCTTTGAATTTATCTGACCGAATGCATTTAGCATTTTTTATTTTACTACATAGGCTATCTCAGGTCTTGCACAGCTCAGCTACATTAACTCCTTCCAATCAACCTTGTTCTCTGCAATGTTTACGCTCATAAAACCAGTCAATGACATATTTGTTATTTTTTTTTTCATGAAGGTCATGTTCTACTTTTAGTTCAGCTACTATATATTTTCTTAACAGGCTGTTCACAAAATATGAGATCCACATAGGTTTGACTGGGCACGTGCTGCAATATTAATCTGTGTGCATCCAAAGGCTCTGATATCTGCAGCTCATCTGGGCCTGTTTGCCCATATAAGCTGCCAGACGCCTGTAAATCCCAGAAAAGTAGCCAAAATCTTACATTTCTAGAGAGAAAGAGATGGCATGCAGGGATCCTAATGGACACATGGTAACTCTATGTGGTCTTTGATACACAAGTTTGCTATTACTAAGGCATTATTAGCAAGACTGATATCTTCTTATAACGTGTGGTCAAGAAAAATGCACGTGGCTAGAATCGTTTCCTAAAGTCACTCTCTGTTCTTTTAAGAGATTATATATGTGTTGCAGGAATATGATGGATTTCTTATGTCTTTCCATTGTAAACATTATACATTAGACCTTCTCCTTCTACTGAGATATGCTGTGATTTTCCACTAGATTTCTTGACTCTCTGACTGTTCATATCTCCCTTACTTTTCCTCATTCACAATTCTAAAACAAGCCACCTGGCCCTGTAAAGAGGGAAACTTAAATATAGAGCTTTACTTAAAGCAAAGATTGCACTGATGCCCATAGATGATAACTAGAACTCCTGATTGACAGAATTACAGATGATTGTATCAAATTTAACTAATAACCTCAAGGAAAATGAAAAGAAAGAGAGTGGTTCCTCTAGCAGTTTTCAGGAGGAGGAAGACATATCTCTCAGAGTATGGATCTGGGGCTCCTTGCTTGAAGATTGAAGGACCTGGTGGATGTGCTGGCCAAAGCCCTTTCCATCATCTTCCAACAGTCCTGGAAGACTGGGGAGGTTCCACTGGATTAGAGGCTGGCTGATGTAGTGCCCATCTACAAGAAGGGTCGCAGGGAGGATCCGGGGAACTCCAGGCCTGTCAGCCTGACCTCAGTGCCAGGGAAAGTCATGGAGCAGGTGATCTTGAGTGCTATCATGAAGCACATGCAAGAGAACTGGGTGATCAGGCCCAGCCAGCATGGGTTTACAAAAGGCAGGTCTTGCCAAACTA
>WAAB01004772.1:3670-15346 GCA_013389865.1 Piaya cayana | reverse complement strand
CTGTGTTCAGTTCTGGGCCCCTCAGCACAAGAAGGATGTTGAGGCTCTGGAGAAAGTCCAGAGAAGAGCAGTGAAACTGGTGAAGGGACTGGAGAACAGGCCCTACGAGGAGCAGCTGAGAGAGCTGGGGGTGTTTAACCTGGAGAAGAGGAGGCTGAGAGGAGACCTCATTGCTCTCTACAACTACTTGAAAGGAGGTTGTGGAGAGGAGGGAGCTGGGCTCTTCTCCCAAGTGACAGGGGACTGGGCGAGAGGAAATGGCCTCAAGCTCCACCAGGGGAGGTTTAGGCTGGACATTAGGAAAAGAAATGTCACAGAAAGAGTCATTGTGCATTGGAACAGGCTGCCCAGGGAGGTGGTTGATTCACCTTCCCTGGAGGTGTTTACAGCACGGGTGGACAAGGTGCTGAGGGACATGTTTTAGTGTTTGATAGGAATGGTTGGACTCGATGATCTGGTGAGTCCTTTCCAACGTGGTTATTCTATGATTCTATGATTCTGTAAGATGCTTGGGCCAATCAGAAATTTCGAGTATGCTCTCTTTGCTTTCATATTTATATGTTGTAACATGTAATGTCCTTGGTGTTTCTGTGTTAGTGTTGCCATGGTTACTCTGAGTATGGTTTGTTTTCTGTTGCCAACACACAGTTCTTTACAGAGTATGTAAGGGGAAATTCAATATACATTGAGGTACAGAAATGCCACTGAGAAATCTCACCTCCAATGCATCCATGTCTATGCCAAGATCTTGCTACTTAGTAGGTATTTAGAACTGCTCTATGAGGTCCAAATCTTTTTCTTCTATTACAAGTGTCAACTACATTACAAATCTGTAGGTTTCTCCTGCACTTTAGCACATGGATGCACGTAGTATCTCCTTCTTATTATAAAGGGAGAGAATAAAAACATGGATAGTATAAGGCATTTTTGGGAATAAGAAATGAAAGGGGACTTTATCCTTGAGCAGCAACACAATCTGGTTCACAGAGTTCTGAAAAATTAGTTGGGAGCATTCTGCAGTTTTGAGGACTAATTTTTTTTTACTTCCACAAGAAAATGCTGTAAAAAATAATAACGAAGGCTGTAAAGTGAAGGTTTTAGTATTTTGAAAATGGCAATGCTGGTTTCTTGTGCATCCCTAATTGTAGGTCTCTTGCATGGTTTTAGGAACCTTTTTATTTTTTATGTTAGCATCTTCTGTTTCTCAAATTATGTAGTATATAATACCAGAGTTCAGCTACTTTTATACCACCTCAAGGACAGGTGTGAACTTTATACATATCACGAAGAATTAATTGGAATTTCTAAGGCTAAAGAAAAGTTATTTCATATGCTTAAAAATCAGGTGTTATTTTTATATTTTACCACTTGAAAGAATGTGTGCAATTTTCCTCGGTTAGAAAAGTAGCGCACAGCTCAGCACATCCCTGTGCATGTTTAATCATGCATGTTATTCCTAGACTTACCAATGCCGATGCCACCAAAGAAACAGAAGCCAGAAAAACTGAAGTACTCACAAGCATTTTGTGACTGAGGACAGGGTAAAGAACTGGTCCTGTGACAAAAAGGAGTCAGAAAGAGCAATAAGAGGGGAAAAGATAAAGGAAATGAAAGGAGTTTTCTCTGTCTACATAGGGCTTTCCTTTTTTTTTTTCCTAACTAGAAAAACACATCCAGCTCTAGTTCAAGCATCTAATTAGCTTTCTTCTCACCATTTTCCCTATAACTAAAGTTTGCAGGACATGCTGCTTTGCTATCATTTTCTCTCTTTGTGAGACTTAGTGGACTAGTACGCCAAAAGCAGTTTGAACCTCTGAATACTGAATAATTCCAACTGAAACTTGAAGCTAGTTTCATTTCATTAAATGTCCCTGACAAATACTTTTGAGGGTGCTGTTAATTTTATCAGAAAGACTAAATCGATACTTAGTGAGATAAATAGTATCTTAAATAATCTAATCCTGTTAATTAACTAAAGTTGACCTAGGATGGCTCTCTCAGAAGGATATATCTATGATGTAAATGTCAACCAATTAGATTGAACTTCTCCTCATCTAGCTAAATTTAAAGTTGGGTCACCTGGGTCCCAAACTGCCAGACTAGAAGCAATGTATGTATTTGAAAATATCTTACCCCCTGAACTCACTTTTGAAAAAAACTCCAAAAAAAAGCACTCAAAATTGAGTCAGACTTAACCCATGAATCATCTCTCTGCCATGTGTTACAAAGGAAAACTTCCCTTCTAAAAGTGGAGCTATTCTGAACAATACAACATGAACAGTATTTTTCTGAACTTATCTTTCCCCAGGAAGAAATAATAATCTGAAATTAGAAAACCCTACAATTTACTCAATTTATGATAAACAGAACCATTTTATTCTTGAATGTGTCAGATGTTAAAAATATACCAGCTGATAGAGATCGATCCTTGTCACCATTAGGAAATAAAACATATTTCAAAGTAAAATATTAACATATTTTTAATGTATCTTTTGTTTGTTTGTTTTAAATATTTGCTGTAATTATTAAAAATTGCTTTCAGTTTGTAAAATAGGAGTGTTTTGGTTTGAAGATATTGAAACACAGTTTTTCACATATTTTTTTACCTTTTTTACTGAACAGTCTCAAAGGATGGATAATAATTTACAAACGTTTCCACCAAATCACTAAAAAACCTGAAACTAAATAAGATTGAAGCAGAGGACACTTCTTAAGAAGGATTTGGAAATACTCAGATGAAAGACACTCCACTGCCTGCTCCATGCCACAAAGGAGCAGCAATTGGTCAAGTTGGAGTTATTCTGCTCCTAGAGAACATGGAATCCAAAGTTTTAGGAGTCATACTTAACACAGACTGCAAAATGTTTGTCTTGGGTAAAATAAGGAAAAAAAAATTAGAAATCTGTAAAAAGAGGAAAAACAATAGCACAACCTCAGAGAAGAGCTGCCACTGCATTCACCAGTTGGAGAACTCTTCCTTGCACACTCTCTGTGCCATATCTCTCTGTCCTACACCACTCATAGTTACCCTGAAGGCTTCTAAGAGTTCTTCCTTAGAAGTGAATATTCAAAATATGCCTGGAGAAACCCTCCTTTCCTGCCAACAAAGAGGGAAACATTCAATGGACTCTTTTCCATTTTTTTAATCATCTCTAAAAATGATTGATATTCTGCAAGGCACAGAATTTTATGTTGAAGATGTTTAGTAACAGCTGAGACCACATAAAGCAAAAGCTACTTGTGAAGGCTAACAAAACTGCATGGCAAAAATTCATTAGGGAAAAAAAAATATTCTATAAAATCCACCTGCAGTTCTTAGAATGTGTTTAATAAAAGCAGGACAAAAAGAGCACAAAGGCATAAAAAATGATAGTGTAAAAAATGGAAAATGGACAAGATCAATAATGGGAATTTTAGTGGATGAGTTTTGGATCAAAAGAGATGAGGTTTTCTGTAAGTCAGTGAAAATGAAGAGTATAAAAACTTTTTAGAAATAAGTTGGGGAAGGAGAACACTTTTGTTATCAAAATCAAGAATATGGATTAGATCTACACGCTGTCGGGTGGGAAAGAGCATTTGAGAAGAACTTGGGGTGAGAGCTGGGCAAGGGAAGCATTAGGGTTGTTTTGTAGATTATCAGTCTGAGCAACAGAATTGATTCAGGTATTATTAGAGGCAATGGAAAGAAGCTGGATAGGAGAAAAATGTGATGAATTTGAGTTTTTGGTTTCATTAAAACAAACAGGAACTTCAAGTAGAGTTTGCAAAAAGAGGTGGCAATGAGAACACGACCAAGACCATAGTGCTGTAACACAGTGTATGCGTGTGTGTGTGATTGTGCAAGTGTCATTCACTGTGACTCATAGCAGGAACACCTACAATCTATTAATTTATAAAACAAGGTTAGTTTTTTATTTCATTTGTTTCATTCCACACAAAGGATAATTATCTTTAAGAACCTGTCAGAGCATAAATGGACTCACTGCTCAGCTGGCGAAAGTCTTCTCACTAACAGACCGATTCTTCTAGTAATTAATCAGTAAATGAAGTGTTTGGACCTCAAGAGAGAGTCTGAAATTTGTGTTTATCGGTACTCAGGAGGGCTTTTTACAGTTACTATAAAAAGGAGTTAATAAACAGTTGAAACCTTTGTGTTATTTCTAAACCCACTCCTTCTTTTATAAAGTGATGTAAGAATCTTGCCTAAGCCAGCGCTTCTCAAGTGAAGCAGTGAAGGCAAATCCTGCCATACTGATTCAGTGAAATAAAAACTGTGTTGCCGTGGTGAGGACTTGCGAAATCTTACATGGAGAATAACCAAGTACAATTGAATTACCTACTTTATAAATATTAAACGTAAACCTAACCCACTTAATTGGCTTTATACCATCAGTCTCCAAGAGTCTAATAGTTTCTTCTGGTTATCCTTAGATTTTCTTTCCGATGTCAATAGAGAATTTTGCAAAGATATTCATAGTAAAATCATTGGTCTTGTCTGTAGTGCAGTGTCATTTTGAGGTGCTGGCAAACATCTGGGCAGTTGCATTCAATTTCATGGGAAATGATGCAGAATTGGGGCATATTATAAATATTTTCTATGTCACAGAACAATTTCTAGTGCTTCTAGGACTCTTTGTTCAGTGTAATGTCCCTTTAGGAATTGTTCTGATCTAGTTACCAAAGCAAAGAGACAGAGGATACTCCTGTTGCTGATCATACTTTTTTTTGAATAAGGAAAATTGAAACCCTTCTATAAATAAAGCTGTGAGCCAAGATTTTTTCCTAGGGTTTTCATAGGAGTTCAGCTGCCCATAAGCACCGCATGAGCATATGCATAATGGAGGAAGATCCAGTTTACTGTCTATGTGATCATGTCTGGCGAATAAGATAAGGTTAATATGTAAGTATCATGATTCAAAAGACATATAATACCAAAATAAATAGAAAATATTTGATATATGCTGACAAATTGGTTATCATTGAACATGATAAGTAGGAGTTTAATCTGATACCCAGTTTTCTGTCACCTTATGTGGTCCAAACTAACCCTGCTCTGCTTGCTTTTTGCTTCTGAATTTCTTATTCTCATCCTCCCATGAGGAGTGTAAAGTGAAAAAAGTCCTGTTGATTTTCTTCCTTCCTCTCATTCAGTGACAGTCCTACTGTCTGAAAACAAAGTGTGAGTGCTGGTACAGTTAGGCAGGGATTGTGGGAGCCTGGAGAGTTCTGAGTGAGGGGAGGAGATAGGTGGGACTAAGCTTCTCTTTATCTCAAAGGATACGAGAAAATAAAAGCAGCAGGCTATTTCTGCTGCTTTCACCAGTGGTGATACCCTGAAGAAAAACATTGTGCAGCTTCAGCAGTTTAAGAATATCTGGAAAGCAACATTTTGGCAGCAGAAAGAATCAATTCACGGTCACCGGAAAACTCCTTTTGTCTTTGTAAAAAAGGCTTAATAATACTGTGATATTTTCCCAGTATTTCATAGGTCATAGAATCATGAGATCATTTCGGTTGGAAAAGATTTTAAAGATTATTGAGTCCAAGAGTAAACCTAACACTGCCAGTTTCACCACAAAACCAGATCCTGAAGTGCCACAAATACACGCCTTTTAAATACCTTCAGGGATGGTGATTCAGCAACTTCCCTGGGCAGCCTCTGCCAGTGTTTGACAACCTTTAAATTGTCAAACTAAAATATTCCTTATTACTTTCTAATCTCTGAGTATTTCTGTGCCTCAGAGCCATACTTCTTGGGGCTATGACTTCATCGGATCTCAAGTAAAAGCCCATCTGGGCTAGCATTATTGTTTCAAAGAAGAAGGAAATGCCTGAGCTTGTTCGCAGTTCATTATGCAGCAGACTCCTCTCTGTATCACTGCTGACCTCAGTAGCATAAAGTAATGCTTCTTGCATGACAGGCAAAATTATATTTCTAATCACTTATGGTTATCAAAGGACACATAGTATGTTTTGCACAAGGAAGATGATTATCTGCGTTGTCCTGGCTAGCGTCCAGTTCGAAAAGCTTTGTTCACTGAATACAAATGTACAGGGTGATTTCAACTATAGCTCCTTTCCCCCTTAAATGTCACACAGGGTGCTACTCTGAGCTGTTGAACAGCTGCCATATTCCTCTGTGGAGATAGCGGTTGGAAAATATATAGCATCATTTTAAAGCTTTAGGGAATTAAATAAAATGTAATAAGCTATTCATATTTTCATGTGGATAGGGAGAATAGAAAGGCATAGAAAGATTCCTGATTATGCTAGGAAAGAGAGTGAAAACTACACCAAGTAGTGAATAAGACCAAGTAATGAAATATACTGTAGTATAATATTTACTGCAGTGATAGGGTACAGCTGATTCTTCAAAATTTTATTTGTTTGGTTTTTTTAATTAAGTCATTTTTAAGTATACAGAAGTCATCCATAAACACCTTCATGTGACTCTCAGTTCTGCAAATATTTTTAACTGAAATCTTGAGGAAGAAAATGTCTTATTTGTTTTGGTGTGGTGACTTTGTGCTCATGGTAGTCAAAATCTGGATCACACTAGGCATGTGTTCAAACGAATGAACAAATCCTTGGAAAGACTCCAAATCCCATGAAAACAAAGTGAAATGCTGCTTGAGAAAAGGATTTGTCTAGGATGGATTGATAGAATAGGTTGTTTTGATTCAGTCTCTAAATAAGCCACCACAGATAGCGCTGAAGTGCTCTTCCAAACCTCAGATCTCTCTGAGCTGGTGCAAGACATTATCCAAGTCCTTAGATCTATTGTAAAAATTGCTTGGACCAAATTATTGACAGAGAAAGTCATGCTACTAGCAGGTCTGAGGGATGTGAAGAGGTGAGATGTATCGTGCTGAGTAACTGGTTAACTGTTAAGGCTTGTAATCTCCTTATGTGGATTGACTATATGATCAGAGTCTCACTGGAGCCTGAAAAGAAAGGCACTTGTGTAGAAGTGGCTAAGGATGCAGTCCAATCACAAATATCCTACACAAGCTAGAGGCTGTAAAGGACAGGTGACATGTTATAACAGCCTTTGAATATTAAGGCTCTCTATATATCATACTTTACCATTTGAGCCAGGTAAGGATTTTTAGAGCAGAATTTAAAGTACAGAATATCCAGAAGCTTGATCACATTTTTCTATTCAACTCTGCCCCCCCATAACCCTCAGCTAATATCTAATATTTAAGAGAAGAAAACCAAAGCCAGCAGAAATGCTGTTGTTTACAAGGTACAAATTTCCCACCGAAGAACAGAATATCTGTTTCTATCTTGGCTCTAATGAATACAGAATACAGTTCTCCAGCAAATATGGTATTGAAAAGTCATTCCAGTTCCATGCCTTTTTTTTCTACTGCTTGTTCATTATAAGGAAAACTTAGGTCTGGACATTTCAAATGTCTTTCCTTCAAATTAGACTAATGGTAAAGACGGTCCTCTCTTTCTGGGACAATTTCTGCTCTGTTTGTCATACACAGGCTGCCCATGGTTTTACGCTTCTTGCATAAATCAAGGCACATGGAGTGCATTAGGCAGGTATATTACAATCCTTACCCAGCTGCAGAATCACTCTGAAATTAGTGGGACAAAACAAAGCACCTTGAATGAAGTTAATGTTTCCAAAATTATCCACAAACTGACTGATTCCAGTTAATGAAAAACAGATTCCACACCACTGGCAGTGATGTGAGTTTATACAATCAATGAACAATCATACAATAAATGGGGTGCAACATGGGAGGGCTTTTGTTAGAAGCATAATTGGGTTTGATATAATTAAAGCTTTCTTCAAAACAAGTGGGTTATTACCGAAATGGTTTATTTATTTTCCTTTTTCTTCCCATAGAAAATCTACCGTATTCATTCCACACTGTCAGTGTCTGGAGATTGCTTGTGTGGATTCCCAATGCGCAATCACTGTCTCGCTGGAGACAAAAGTTTTATTTATTTATTTAGATTTCTTTCAGAAAGACCTGGTTTCCAAGAGAACCGCCAGAGAAAAATTACATCTCTAAGTGAGATGGTTTTGGAGGGTTAAAGAACATATAAAATATTTCATATCTATCACTTACATGATGTGGCAGTGTAATAAATGAAGTTTTACTGCAGATAATAAAGGTAATAAAAATGACCTTTTCAAGTTGCAGCATAGTTTATGTCTATGTCTATGTATGTATATATAATGCCCACATACAGAACACTCATATATAAAGATCATAGAAGATTACAGAATTGACAATGTTATATTTCTAAGTAGGTAGTTCAGATAATGTAAATGCAGATATGAAAGTCGGGGGAAACACACTTTTCTGAATAAATTATATCAAAACCCAGAATTTCTTCCAAAGTCTAGAGAAAGTGATGTGACAGCCAGTGTAGTATCTTCATGGATGGAACAAAATTCTGGTTTGTTGTCAGAGATGTACACAAAATTTACATCAGGAACCCCCCCAAATATCTACTAAGAAGTAAGGGGAATGTCTTCAGTTGCTAGAATAAAACACACTTTGTGGGAATGAAGTCAATCTGTGTAGTTTAATATTTCTGTTTCAGACAAATAAAGCAACCAAAGGCTTGGTGGAAGCACATAGTGACTTATTAGAGAAATTAAATGAATAACTGGAGGACTTGAGGAAAACTAGAAGAAAAAGGATAAACTGATGACGAAGCATTGCTGTGTATTTCACATCAAGGGTATTCTATGATATAGCTTATTAGTCCTTAGTTGTCCTGTAACCCTCTGTCTCCTTCACCAGTTTCTCTTTTATGATATGCATGAAAAATGTGTTCGCTAACAGTTTTTCATCTTATTATTGAAAGAAAATTAAAGTTGTTAGGGAAATATTGTTGTAGCAACTTTAACATACCTTCAGGGCTAATGTCTGAGTAACAACTAGTAAACTGGATGCCTGATTTGTCTGAACAATCATTCTGGGCAAATAAAATCATTACACTGATGGAAAAATTTAATTTTCCCCCTCTGTGCAATCATCATGACTGTAAAGGCTATTGTAGGGCCAGTTGTGATTTGAGGCAGGGACTACTTGCTATTCTAGACTTGTACTTCTCCTAAAACTAGAGAGCCCCATTTCTGTCGGTCCCTTGCCACTGCAATGATTAACAAGATTAGATGAAATAGTTTCATAGCATTTCATTTAACATAGATAAACTATCAGTGCTTATGCAATCATAATGTGAAATGCTGAATGCCCTGCCCACTAAAGAAACACTCCATTGCTATAGCTGAATCTACTGGATTTGTATCATTAAAATGTTATTTGTTATTTAAAATTATACCGAAAACATATTTGAAAAATAAATATGAGTGAATATGATGAGGATAGTGATTGGTTAGATTTTCTCCTTCCAAATGTTGGTGCTTTAGTTTTCTTTTTTAAATAGAAAACTAATGCTAGCCAGAGTTTTGTTGCTGGCAGTAAAGCTCTCCAATTTATTCTATATTTTGCTTCACAGATTGTATCTAGCAGAAGCCGTACTGTATTCATTACATTGCCACAGATACGCTTCAGAAATCTGACTTACAAATACAGAAGTTCCTCCTCTTTTAATGACTGTCTTTGACCTCTCTTCTGCAAAGGCATTTTCCTAGAACTAGTCTTCAGTTAGGCCAAAAAAAATTCCATAAAGATGAACTGTTTTTTCCGCTCATACAGAGAAATCAGGAATGTCACATGTTGCTCTGACTCAGGGCTGAGTAGAGATGTCAAATTGAATTTCCTGCATAACATGGAGCTCTCATCCACTTACTCTACACGTTGTACATGCCTATTCCTTTCTGAAGCAAAATGTCCACATTTTTCCAGAGGAAAATAACCCTTCCCTATGTGTGTTATCATGAGGAATGCTTGGTGTTTTAATGAAGGCAAAAGTAAACTTAGAAATCTTGAAAGTTTTTATGAGAAAGAATTTTCATCCCTTGTAAATGAGCACATCTTAACCACTCACATGATTGTGTATAAAATGTGGGCATTCAGGGTATATACTGCCACCACAACTTGGAGACATCTAGGAAATAGCTGCCAAGCTGAAGTCACTCATCTAAGCATCTTACATCATCAATAATGGACAATATGTAACTCCATACAGCAATTTACCACATCCTAAGATAGCTGCCTAGAAAAGGTGGAGTAAGTTGGTCTCTGGATCTCTCTTTCTTGAATGTAGTATCATAGAATCAGTGGATAGTTAGGTTTGGGAGGGACCTTAAAAATCATCTACTTCCAACAACCCTGCCATGGGCAGGCTCATCTCACTAGGTCAGGCTACCCAAGTCCCCATCCAACCTGGTCTTGAACACCTCCAGAGATGGGACATGACATCTAGATGACATGTAGATGACATCTAGACCATTAGCTCTTATATAGAATCATAGAATCACCNAATGAGGTCTCCTCTCAGCCTCCTCTTCTCCAGGCTAAACAACCCCTGCTCTCTGTAAAGTTAGGTGGGACAGATCACATCTCTATCCATTAGAATATTTTTGTGTTTTTACAGACAGGTTCTAAAAAAGCAACAGGAAACTTAAGTTTCTGGATTCTTCTATTGATGTTCCATACAGTCCTGGGTAAACTTGTTCCAGTGCACATTCCTCTCTTTCATTCCTCGCTTACTTGTTTGCTGACTTTGTCCTACAATTGGCTGTAGACAAAACGTGACAATATAGACAGGACTTCATTTTCACATTTACAGATTTTAAAGTGGAAAGGTACCACAAATTAGAAGCTGCCAATTTAAAAGTTTAGCAGCTAGTTACAGTAATCACCTACCACTTTTCTGCTGAGATACGTAGCATATAAAAGCAGTACATGTCATTTATTGCACATACATTAAAAATTAGATTAAATGAATCCAACCTTAAAACACAAAAGTCTACTACATTGCCAGATTGGTGCTTCTATCACATAACTGTTCTCATCACTCATTTGAACTACTCTGGCTTTAGTTTTCATTTACTTCATCTCCAATAGATTGAAGATACCTATAGGAATACAGGAAGTTCAAGATAATTATGAAATTAGAAGCACTTGGAGATCTTTCATTTAGGAAACAAGAGAGAACAAAATTAAAGTACCTTTTGCCTATTGAGCAAGAACTTATCTTCATTAAGTGGACAGAAGCTCTGAAGATGCAATCAAGAGAGACCATATCCCTTGGGTCTGACAAGAGTAGAGGAAGAACAATTAGGTTTAATGTGACTAATATGAATAGGTCAGTGAGAGCAAGCAATCTGCTATCTTCTCTAATATCAGTGTGCAAAATTCTCTTACCAATAAAATGCAACCTGTGCTATGACACCATAAGGAATTTATGTTCTTTGCCATGTCAGATGCTCCCAAGTCGACACAGCAAAAAAAGTTCATCTGAGCACATTTTTCCTCTGAGTACTTGCTGGCTCACAGAGAGGAAATCTAACATATTCAGAGCACAAAGATATCCCATTGGGCTGACAAGAAGAATAAAATTATTTCCCACTGGAACTGAAAATGAATACAAACTTCATCACTGTCTTGTTCAAATGCAAAAGTCAATTTTTCCTTCTTGCATAATATGAATATATTAAAAGCCACACAGATAACACATTAGAAATCCATGCAGAATGAAGGAGAACCTTTGTATAGCTGAAAATAAGCTGGTGAA
>WAAB01004771.1:179133-195132 GCA_013389865.1 Piaya cayana | reverse complement strand
TTTTTTTTTTTTTTTTTTTGTAATATGACTGTGATGAAGAGACCCAGCAAGAGTGTACCAGAATCTGGCTTTCTGGAGCTACATGTGGAGAAAATGTTTTCTCTTATAAAGATTCGTGTCTTCTTTTCTCCTATTGACCACACAGTAATGAATTTCTTTAGAAAGACTAAGTCACTTGGTATGGACATACTTGATGTTTGACTTTACAGAAGAAAAATGATTTATTGCTTAGTCATTGAAAACCCCACTTATAATTAATGCATCTGTTCTTCATTCAAGAGCTTATAAAGGGTGTGGAACAGCTTTTCACACAAAAATATTGACACTGCTGTCAGATAAGGAAGGGCTAAGAAAGCACATTTTAGTTTCCTCCCTAATATCTTTCTGCAAAGACACACAAACATACACACATATAAAGGTCAGAGCCAAGCCTCCAGCAACCGTGGAAGTTAATTTTCTTTGCTTCATTGTCTTTTTTTTTTTTTTTTCCTGGTTTTAATTTACTGCTGTTCCTGAGCACTTACCCTGTCTGCAAGAGTTATGGAAGCTACAGGCAGAGAATAATTTCATAGTTTACCTGGGGAATGCCACATTTCATGCACCTTTTGTACATTGTCTCATGTCCTCATTCATGTACCAATCTCTTAGGATGACAGAGTTTTAAATTGGTGAGACTTGCCTTAGGAAATTAAAGAATCTGCAAAGTCTGGTATGAAGCCAGGAACAGAATACTAGTGAAACTTCCCTCACCTCAGAACATCTCATATCTGCAGTATCTGTGTTCTGGATGCATGTTGTGTTAAATTCTGCTTTCTGGTCCATTATTTATCCCCTTTGGACTTTTCAGGTGATACATGCACTGATCCAGCTTCTCAAGGAGAACCTCAGATTGAGATAGAGTCATCTCAACCTGGCAAATAGCAAGTTTTGATTCAAATTAAGATAACTCAAATGTACAGAAGTTCAGGTGAAAAAAACCCATTTTTGTCTCTCTTTGCTTGAGCTCTTGAAAACTGAACCAGTTGAAGGCTGAGTGATTGTATTCAGGATCAGATTCTCCACATAATCATTTTTCATACGTATTTCTGGTTCACAGGTTGTGAGAATCCTAATGCTTGATGCTCAAAGTAACAGCTTTGCTGTGCAGGAAGTGTTATTTTTCCATTGTCTGGCTTTTAAAGGTAGACTGAATACATATAATACAAGATTAGATGTGTAACTGTGACATAATGTACCAAGGAAGCACTGCAATTACGACAACATTATGACTAGTTGTTAAAACCCCAATGTATTCTTCTAAATAAGTATGAGGAATTAAGCCCTAACTACAGGTAAAAAATGATTTTTTTGACTTTGCCTGAAAGGGCAGCTTTTAGAAAAGTTCTAATCATGGCTGAAATGCTCTGTGTTTCTAGAAAATTTCGTAAAATGTTAAGCACATTGATAACTATAGATAGAGATCAGCTTCTATCTCTTGCCAGCAACCTGTAAAAGAGGAAAAGGTAACAAATGCCTATATGTGCTTTCCTGATTTATGTGAGAGAACTATACGCATATATAGAATGACAGAATAAATTTAGTCACTTTACATACACATCAGATGTGTAAATCTATGTTTACACCAGCATGGGGAAAAACTGTATAGACTTAGTTTGCCTTACTTATGTTGTTATGAACAAGAGAGAGCTCTGATGAGGCCCATGGATTTATTTCAGATTTATGGTGGTAAAAGAAAGAGCAAAATCTGGCCTCGTTTGCTTAGCTCTTCAAGTAAGGTGATTTACTTACACTCAGTGTAATTTCATTTGTAATCTTTCGTTTTTTATTTGGGAGTAAATCTATATTGTTCACATGTAAGAGAGAAGGATTTTCCACTGCCTGGGAACTTGAAACTGCCAGTTTATGCATGTTTGCAAGAACACTCTACTGAAGTACAATCCCCAGATCAGTGGATTTCAGAGAGCACAGTAGCAAATGTCACATCCCCTGCTGACCAGAGCAGATGCTGCTGCTCCCCTAATTGAGTGGGTGCCAAATTTTGCATGCCTATACCTGCATCTTGCATATGGGAATCAATCCTCAGCCTGACTGTATTAAAGCTGACAGCCTTCCAGGCCCCTCCAGCTGTCAACAAAATACATTCCCCACTAGCATTTCTGCCTGTCTAGAATTCTTTAGGCAGCAGGGGATGCATTTTTCTGGTTTGTGTCCATCTATGGTGACACAGATCTCAACAGAGCTACAATAAATCTGAAATATCCCCCTTACAAGGAGGACTCACTGGCTTGTCTTTTTCTCATCCAGGTTAATTCAGTTCTCATGAGGTTTTACTCTGATGCTGTCAATGTGTAGCATGAAGTTAAAATCCTGCTGGCTTCACAAAGAGATTCTGCACGTTGTCAGTCAAGGTTGGTGACTGGTGTTTCATAAAACATTCACAACCTGGAGACAACTGTGCTTTGATTTTAGTGGCTTTGATGTGGAGGTGGGACTAACAAGCTACCACAGTCTCCCAGTTCATAGAGAGGGCAGATATGTATTTGGGACACAGGAATTGGCTTCTGCGATCAGGCATAACTCTGAGCTGGTAGTAGACTTTACAACAACTGCTCCTTGAGATAGCAAATCAATGAATTGTAATTTGGTTTCTGACCACTGTGAAATTCCTTTGATGACTTTAGTGATGACTTGAGGTTTTCTGGGGAGGCTGAAGGTTTTCTGTAGAGGCTCTCTAGACTAAAAGGCAGTTTTAGTGGCCTTACTTAAGTCTTCCTATCTCTTTCCAATCTATTTTAGACTCTCTGTTTTGTCTTACAGTCCCCTCAATCTTCTCAGTATATCTCCTAAGGCAGTAGGCCAGCAACTTTTTTGATAAAAGTTGTAACTGTATCAATATTTACCCTATTAAATATTAAAATCAATACCAAAGTCACAGCGTAGGTCACAAGTAGTCAAAACACAGTCATTAAAGAAAAATAAATATTTCTCTTTTATCAAACTTCCAGACTGCCTTTCTGCACAAGTTTTGTCACTTGTAGCTATATGATTGGTTTTAGAATTCATTAAATTGTTGACTAAGAAAGATATCTTTTTTACAGTGTAAGTTGTCTTTGGTCTGTGTGATGAAGTCAAATGTGTACACAAGCTAACAAGCATTTCCTGATACAGCAGCTGGTATGGCAATAGCTACTTAATCACCCCAAATACATCCCTGCGTTCAGACAGGTTTCCTCAAATAATCTTGCTTGCTCTATATTTTTGCTATTCCATGAAAGAAGTCTTCGAACAGTGTGAAAGCTGAAGCCTGTTACATTCTAAACATTTTTCTCAGTTCCATCCTTGTAGAACTGAAGTGTTTTGAAGGTGTGACAGCTGCAGAAGCTGGTGGTTTTTGGTCTTGTTAGAAGGACTGTAACCAAACTGGGATGCTAATGGGATGGCAGTGGGTGTACGGATGACCAGGTGGGTAAACATATGTTTGAGTGGTTGGGCTCAGAGGGATTGTGGATTTAGAGGTAAATAATAAATAAATTTGTCAAAGAGACAAGGTGGAGTATTCTCATCAGGCTTGCAGATGACACCAAAATGGGGCAAGAAGTCGGTATGTTCAAGCAACACTGCATGTAGAGACAGAGGAGATGTCCAACTATATCTTGGACTGTATCAGGAGCACAGCCAGCAGATTGAGGCAAGGGTAATTCTTAGATTACATTTAAGATACTATGCCCAGTTTTGGGGTTCACCAGCATTGATAAAGTCAATTGAGGACAAGACAGTTGTGGTCTGGAACAAGTGCTTTAGGGACAGGGCAAATGAGGGAACTTATTCAGCCTGGAGAAGAGGTGGCTTGGGCACAGGATGCACCTAACAGCCATTCCAGGTAATTCTAGCCTGGATCTTTCTATGATTTTATGGCTGGTTAATCAGTTAGATTTGCTCCTTTAGATTTATTTTTTTCAGAAGAGAACAGAAGGAAAGACAGATAACAGGTTTTCTAGTAGCAATTTGTTTTCTTGAGTTTCTTGTAAAACATATCACTTTTTCCCTTCTTCCCTCCTTTCTTTTAACTGGTAATCTTTGGTAGATAGTTTTTATCCTAATTATTCCAAAACAGTTGGATAACATATCCTGAGGAAAAAAAACAAACCTAGGCACTAGCTTATGGAGAATATGCTTCAGTATAAAGTCTTTGCTTGCTAATGCAGTAGCTGTGGCACAATGCTAGCCAAGGCTGGAAATAAATGCTGTGGACTTGAACTTTCAAAACAGTAAAAACATTAAAAACAACCTAAGAAACCAGGATTTTTTTAGCCAAGTACCTACCAGCTAATGTTCAACACAAAATACGTTATTGATTTTGTAGCTGCAATGACCTCTCTAGTTTCTTCAGATCACTGGAATTTCAAAGCCCTCCAGCACTTTGTGATTTTAAGTGGACTGAAAATGGAACAAGGAGTCTTCAGAACTGGTTCTCTAACACAAGTCGAAACCTTCTATCCAGATGCAAAAACTGGACCCTGCCTTTGGAACTTGTTCTGTGATGAAAACAGGACATTTTCTTTCTAGCTTTTGGAGGTCTGTAACACTGAATTCTTAAGAACTGAAGTTCTGATGCATGCTGCAAAGGTTGTCATCCTCAGATAAGTTTTTTATTAAAATAGGGGACCTCTTGCTATGCAAACATTAATTGCTGGGAAGATGATGGTCTTGCTTTCCCCTACCAAAATTAATCACTTCCTTTATAGCTGTTCCAGTTTTAGAAGAACATAAGGTCTTAAGTGGCAACAGTAATTTAAGGAAAAAAATCTACTTTAAATCTATTTTTGTAATGAAATTCATATATCTTTGTAATAAGCATGTTCAGAAAATAAAATTTCCATACAAATTTAGAGGTCAAAGTTAAATATTCTTTTTTCACTTTGAATATGTGTAAGTGTTATAATACGATTTAATCAGTTGCCTAATTCTCCCCAAGGCAGTCATCAGGTTATAAGCAAAGAATGGTGCTGAAGCAGATGATTCTGACCCTAGATTTTTTTGAAATTATAGATGGTGGAATTACATAGAGTTATTTTGAACTAAGAATTAAGTATGGCTGGTATTTTGCTTTGTAGGTCTAACAGAGAAAAACATGTATTCCCTTTTAGAATGCTAATAAATATTTATATTTTTCTCTCATTTTCATAGTTATGAGATAATGAAAATATTCTTTCATTTTTACATAGATTTCTATATGGTACTTGAAAGCCACCATTTATAACACAGTTAAGATTAGGCTGTAAAACAGAACTCTTTCCCCTCCTTTTGTGTTCTTGTTTGTTTGGTTTTTTTTTTAATGGTGTAACAGATTATCTTTTCTACTTCAGAGAAATCTCCCTTGGAAATTGATCAATTTTTTTTTTGTGGCATCTCAAGCCCAAATTGATTTGTTAAGGAAGTCGTTGAGAGACCATTCTCATGTTTCTGTGGCAAAAATGCTGTGCGTATTTGTTCTCAGAAAGCACAGTCTAAGTCTACCCACTGACTCTTACTGATTTTACTTGCTCTGAGGGTGGGAGTGTCTCTCCCTCTTTGTATAATTGCCTCTTGGTCAAAAGTCAGCGCAAAGAAGCTGCAAAGTTCCCTGTCTTAGTCATCTTAGAAAGGTTTGAACCACCACATTCCAACTTTCAAGAAAAGTCTGGAAGCTCCTGGATCAGACAGTATGTCTGGTAAACACACTTGTCATCTTTTCACTTCAAGTTTGTCCTTTTTGACACCAGAATAATGAAAGCCAGAAGACCAGAAGAGCGCAAAAAAGTAGCTTGACTACTGCTCAATAGTTAGGAGAAACCCTTCCAGTGAGAAAGCTAGACTGTAGTGCCAGGTCACTATGGAAAGCATTCATATTCTACATCAGGTATTTACAGCTGAAATCTAATACTAGCTCAAAGCTAGCACTGTAATTTTCCTGGTTCCATGACTCTTGCATGCCTGGCTGAACCAGGTACGATCTTCAAGAATGTGCTTTTTTACAGTTTACTGATATTTGGCAGAATAGATTGTCCTAGGCTCTATGTCCTTCACCTCTCTGGAGGGTGAGAACCTGGGAAAACCACATTCAGAATTTAGAGTTTAAACAATAAAATTACGGACAAGATGAATCTTCTACTTCAACAGACATAACTGTTGAGAAAAAGATCAGGCAAGGTGGATTCTGAGTAAGGAGTTTCAGTGTGCATTAGTGAGGATAACTATGATACTCATATCAAGTTGCAAACCTGACATAAGACCTTTAAACCCATGATGCTCTGGAGTGTTATCTGGAGGCTGGATATCCCAGAGAGTCTTCAAAAATCTTCCTATGGAGCTGGAATCACCTGACCAAATACAAGTGCCTAGTATCATTTTAGGTGTAATGTGGGGTATTTCTTGGATCAGAAGGCTGTAGGATTTCCTTAAATTGTCTTTCATGTCTGCAACTCCCACACAAATGTTGCAAAAGCTATAGGGCATCTCACATTAACCGCATCCTGCCTCTAGTAATGGGTAACCTGAGTTGGTCTTTAGTCTCTATGGACTGTATTGACCTGGTCTTCACTGATTATAATGGGAACTCACATGTTGGTCTCTAAATCTAGCTAAATCTGGTCCCTAATTTAGCCCTCAAGGGCTTTTAAATTCTTCACACAAGCAATGGAAAATGCTAGTAGTTAGAGAACAGGATGGGTCTGTCTGGGTTTCAGAGGTGCCTCCCTTCTTCTTTAGGTTACAGAGAGAACCTAGACAGCTATGATAGGCAGACTAGATTAGATTGCTCTGCAGAGTCCTGTGCTTCAAATATTGGCAAGACAGTGTTTTAATTAGAATTCTAAATTACATAGAATGGATTCTTCCTATCTGTCTTTAGAAACCGTAGCTAATTCTTGCTTGATTTAGGAACCTAATTACTAAAAACAGTGCTCTGAAAAATCTTTTCCTAATAATCAGTTCTTGAGAAGAGCAGGAAATAAAATGGTTATGTCCAAGGAGACACCGAATAAGAAATTGAACATACATAGTAATCAATTCCAGTTTCTTTTTTATACTATGAGGTCCTTCAGGCATCACCTTTTGCAATTTCCTGAGTCAACAGCCTAGGGACATGATGCAATAAATCATTGAATTGATGGTAGGAGAAACACTAGCTTGTTGCTGTTCTTAAAATTGGATTCTGAGAACCAGACTTTAAAAAGTATTTCAACTTCTAAGGGATTGATCCACAAAAGGACATAGATTTATTGATGGTCAGTATTGCATCATGTAAGATTTAGATCCCTGTTAACCAAGGTTGAGTACGTATATTGAACAAAGGCATCTGCCTAGACAATTAATGCAAAGAAGTAGACACCTCCAGCTGGGCTTCCCAAGATATGCTTAAGCTAAACAACAAGCAAACACTGAGAGTAGAGTTGTCTTAAATTCCCCTTTTCCTGAGGTACAGGTGCTTAAATCCTAGTCACAGGTATGAATGATGATGAGCAGCATTTCCCAACCCCTTCCCCGGCTCAAGTGCCCATTCCAAATTTTAAATAAGACACTGAGCATGTGAGTGGATATCAGTCTTTAGACACACAACTGGAAGAAGGGTGGTTACAAAAGAAAGCAAAAAGCATAGAATTCAACACACTTTCAGGATGCAGGAAGCAATGGCTGTTCCTTCTGATTGGATTCACATAGTCCTTCCTCGCTTTCTGACTGTAAAACCCAGTTATCTACTTCTAAACCCAGTGAGCTGTAAATAACTACCAGTCTTGTTGCAGGAGTGTTGTGTAAGGAATTCCACAACAACAGCAGAGAGAAGGAGCAGTAAAAATTAATTTAAGTCCACTCATCAAGACAAGTATTTAAGAGAGGTTGCCTGGTGTCCATTTCTTACTCAAAGAGATTGTCATGTATTTTCTATTAAATGTTTAGATCAAAAAAGCTAAAATTCAGGTATTTATAAGCTTTCCATTTTTTGCCCCTAGTGAATTAAAAGGCATTTTAGAAGCTTTGTTGCTGAGTTTTTCCTTTTTCTGCAGGGATCAAACAGAATGCTTTAATGAGTTCAGGATTTACTGAGAATTATTCAAGAGCTTTAGGAGACCTGAAAAAGCTGCAAACAGACAACGATGGTAGAAATCAGGGAAGTGCTTCCACAGGAGGACTAATTGGGCATGGGTATATAAACCTGAAAAAGGGTAGCTGTGGGCCCTGTAGCGGAAGCCTTCGTATACAAGAGAGGAAGTTGAACTGGCAAAAAACTATTCCTTGTAAGAAATAATGAGATATAAAGCAAAACTAGTTCAGAAGAGACAAGGAAACCAGTACTATAGTGTAGTTAATCTGAATAGTCATTGCTATAGGGCAATCTAACGCAATCTATTAATTTTGTCAAGCCCAGATAAAAGGCTCTTTCTTTACCTTACAATTGTCATTACTGTATAGAACATTTCAGTAAGAATGCTACAGTTAGTAGTCAAGCCTATCTTATCAACAATTGAATTTTTCTTAGTGAACCCTCTTTTCCTTTCCTTGCAACGGAAGATGTTTCTAGAATAGTAAGTAGGAAATATTACAACATTACGCTAGTTGAGACTTGACTTGAATCACAGCTCCCCAAACATATATTTAACTGGGTATCTCTCCGTTTACTTCCCTCAGCACATGAGAATGGGCTTGATTGCACAAGAGAGCCCTAAAACACTTTTCAAGAGAGAGAAATAATGTTTGCTTATACAAACTGCTTATTGTGGCTTATCCAGAGATACAGCACAGCCTCAAGCTATGCCTGAGGAGCTGAAAGTCTACTATCAATACACAATGTCTCCATCTGCTGATTGCTAACAGAGATTTCCATATCCTTTTGCATAAGTTGATGGAAACCACACTGCTGATGCTGTGACAGATGTATGCCTGTTTCCAAGCAGGAAGCAGACCTTTTGTTAAATCTGGTCTCTAAGTACAGCATTGCCTAGCAACTATGGGAAACAGAGGCAAGCCAAAGCATCAGAGAACATCTCAACTGGTGCAGCTCTGGGCTTGGGGTTTCCTGTTTTGTTGGGATTTTGTTTGTTTGTAGAAGAAAATACCCCAGTTTAATCCTGTGTAAAACAATATTAGGTGATTTATGTCTTATCATCACAGAAACAAATGATGCTCTTACAGGAGGAGCATCAGGGCAAGATTACCCTCAGAAAAGCACAGTCTCACTGATTATTAAGCAATTCAGAACCAGTAGTGAATGAAATGAGAAGACTGTTATCTGGTTTTGTCTTTTGTTAAACCTTTGGCCTATATCTTCATCATAAGAAGTCACTAGAATAAGAACATTAAGCTCTTAACACTCAAAGGTGGATCACCATGGCAGCATTGCTGTTCTCTCTTTTATTCCTTGTAGCAGCACTTAGTCTCTCTCCTTCTTCTTCTTTCCAAGAGATATTGCTGAGTATGAGCTGAAGTTCAATAATGAGTAATTCAATAATGACATCCCTGGAAGATTCTGGGTTAAATAACATCACACTGGCAGGATTCCATGCAGCAAATAACTTTGTTAACATTTTTATGCCAGCAACATCAGACACCTTACACAGTCTGCATATGAAATCATGGATATCTTGAACGGCTGAGTGATCTATGGCTGCTCAGCTATATTTCCTGTATGCACTGGTTCCTTATACTGAAAAGTCAAGGCCGTATTTTGTTTAGTGTTGACTTGCCAGAAAAAAAATCATTCCCTGTAAGGCAGAGATAGAAGAGTTACATGCAATCTTATATGATTACTAATGTGTATCTAAACTTTTAAGAAAATGAGGCCTTACCCAAAAATGTATTTGCTTTTCTCTATATATGTATCTAAGAATATACATTTTAAATTGGATTAAAACAAACTCTCAGCAGAGCTCAACTGCCTCAGTATATTCTAGCGCTATCTGCAGCAATATTGGTTAGCTGAGCCCTTAAACACCTGAACATTTCTGTAACTGCAGCTGGAGGACAGGTGAGATAGCACAGGGTACACTGAGTAACACCAGTCCAACCTGGCAGGGAAATGCAGAGGCCCCTGTCACCTCTGCATCTAGTATAATGCAGGAAGTTCTGACTCAATTTCTATTTGCATATAATAAAATCCCAAACATATAATCAATGCTCTACCAGATTTTAAGCCAGAGCATACAGCTTTGTACTGTCCTGCTGGGTTCAGTCTGACTTGCACCATTTCAGAGAAATTAAGCAGCAAATTAAGCCATAAGGATATGTGATGTCAAATCAGTAGGCAAATATACTGGATTTAAGAATGTTCTTAATATTTCTAAATCTGAAATATATAGGAAAATAAAAATGTCTAGCGCTTTCTGGGCAGGGCAGCACAAGTTCTAAGTACAGAGGCACTGAACATTACTGCTCTTACACTGAAAGCACATCTGTGACTGCTGTGTGGTACATAAAAACCTGGGCTAGTGCTAAACCTGAATCAACTGGATCATTAATAATAGCACAAGTGGATCAGCAGCATATTGAGTGTAGAATGATTCATCATGTTTCCTGGGTAAATTTGCAGCCTACCCTAAGCCTCCTGCAGTTATAACCAGACCACTATTGAACAGGAGTTAGGTGATATAAAGCTTATGCAAATAATCTCTGCACTATGGTTATTGAAATCTAGACACTCTAGATTTGTATTACATTTAGATGGATCAAGAAGGATGATAAAAGCCAAGTGCAAGGTCCTACACCTGGTTCGGGGCAATCCCCAATTCTAGTACACAATGGGGCATGACATGATTGAGAGCTGCCCTGTAGAGAAGGATTTAGGGGTGCTCATTGATGAAAAGCTCAACATAAGGCAGCAATGTGTGCTCGCAGCCCAGAAGGCCAACTGTGTCCTGGGCTGCATCAAAAGAAGCATGACCAGCAGGGTGAGGGAGGTGATTCTACCCCTCTATTCCTCTCTTCTGAGTCCTTATCTGGAGTACTGTGTCCATTTCTGGGATCCTCAACCTAAGAAGGAGATAGAACTGTTGGAACGGGTCCAGAGGATGGCTACAAGGATGATCCAAGGGCTGGAGCACCTTCAATATGAGGACAAGCTGAGAGAGTTGATCTTGTTCAGCCTGGAGAAGAGAAGGTTCTGAGGAGATCTTATAGCAACCTTCTAGTACCTGAAAGGAGCCTACAATAAAGCTGGAGAGGGACTATTCATAAAGAGAGAGAGGGTTTGGTGCTCTGTCTGATCTTTGAGGTGTGATGTCAGTAGCATGCATAGCCAGCTTTGCCAGCTGTCTCCTTCTGCATCAGACTATTGATAAAGGGCCAGTTCTGATTGTTTGCTGTATCGTGCTATTGAGTACTGTTAATCTAACTTCTAGGCCCCTAAACTAGTTATGGACTTGATACTAGGTTGGTAGCTAGTAATTTGGTATTTGTCCTGAAGCATTATATTAGAGAAGTCAACAGTCTACACGGAGATGCTCATTCAAAGTAGCCAATGCTAGGCTCCTTTTCATTACTTAAGTGCCTTATTCTGGCCTGGAGAAAGGATTTAAGAACTGAAACACTTTCCTGAACGATAATCCTAAGTACTTCTCTCAGCAAATGAATGATGTTCTCCTTCTCTCAATGCTTTACATTAAGTTCTCACTGCCAAACCTCTATTCTATACTTTTTTAATTCCTAAGCAGATTGGTAGTCATGCTTTCTTCCCGTCCAAGAGCTTTTCTGTTAATATGCTGCAACATATTCAGTTCCATGCAGCAGGAACTAAAATAGTTCTGGGAACTTTTTTCCCCTAGAAATATGGCATGTGAAGATTTGAGAAATCCTCCTCTTTAATTCTCCCTGCCCACTGGCTATGGTGTAGATAAGGAGAGATTTTGAAGATTTGGTTTTGGTTCTAAGCATGGAACATGGGGATTTGGTCTTTCTGTTACTAATTGTCTAACTGTGTTTTCAACATAAATCATGATTTTTTCTTGATTTATAATATGAAACACACTCCATTTTTTTTTTGTCTAAAATACTTCAGAATTTTTTATCTTTAAAGTCTTTCTTGTTGTTACACAGCAACAAGACCATGCACAGGATTAAAGGATTCTGAATCAACATTTTCTTTGGGTGCTGTGCATTGAAACTAATTTTCCACTGTTCATTGTTCTGCAATGAGACAAAAATTCTTATAAAACAAACAGTTGTAATAATATTCTGAAAAGTCCAAGTTGTATGGTACATTGTCACAAAAGAATATCTAAGAAAAAGCAGACTGGCTCTTCAAACCTACTAATGTGGTTTAGAAACTCTTTGCAGGAGACAGAACAACATGCTATTAAAACTCCAAATACATATTCAATATGCGTGTTTTTAAAGAAAGTTTTATAAATATGCAAATTTAAGATAAACAAATACAGAATAAAATGCACTAAGAAACTCATATGTAGACAAAGGTTTATTTACACCATACAACATTTTAAATATTTTATACACAGCTGCAGCAGAGAAAGCTTCTCTGAGCTTTCCAGAGAAAACTGCAATAATAAAGATGTGAAATATATTATTCATATAAAAGTGAGATTATTACTTTATTGCATTTAAAGCAATGAAGAATGTAGCTCAACAGACATTCATTTAATGACAAAAACTTTGCTTTTATATTATAAAGTAAAAAGTGTAGTAATGGCCAAACAGACTGTTATAAACTTTAAAAACTGCATAAATATATACATTGTGCTTCATGGTGAAGTTTTTTGAAAACTAAACCAAATGAAGCTGTTACAACATGAATCGTTGCTTGAGGTTTATCTATAAAGATTACCTTACAAATCCATTCCACGGGTACTTACAACACACGATGGTAAGAATTGTACACCTGGTTCTCCACTAGCTCCACTAGTGGGAATAAACTGTACGAAAAAAAACCACTGACATTTGGCAAAGGAAGAGCCTGACATAAAGTAGTCACAATGTTCAGACAGGAGTGTCAGGATTCCCAGAGTCTCTTTATTGTCAGTGCAATGAAGTATTTTTGTTTTGCTCAGTTTGTTTTAATTTTTTGTTAAACTTCTGTTTGAAAGTCACCTTCTTGTACATCTAAAGGCAAGTTCAGACACTTCTCCCATTCTGCTGGTCTGAGTTCTAAAGCATCTTTTGCCTCTGTGTCTAATACATTTATCGTTGTATAGTGTTGGTAGTCGCCTGTGGTTTTGAAACTGTCCCATGGAGCCTTGCTTGATGCTGAGTTCTCCTGAAGACCAAAGAAAGAAGAATTAAAACCAAGAATGAAATAATGTGTTTTCCATTTATAAGGCTGGTTGCTAGCGTGCTCTCATGAGACACAGAAGCCAGACAGTTGAAATGGCTTTGCAGGGAGCCAGGCTGGTGGGTGTTCAGCACCACTGAGACTCGTTTTCTCTGAACAATCCAATACTTTCGCAGGCTCCTCACCTGAGCTGCTGGCCAGGCCATTTCTTTCACAAGAATCAATGCACATGAGGAATGGCTGAGTGATCCAGTACCAATAGCCATCTTTTTAATAGCAGTTATGTAGAAAAGCGGGAGAAGAAAAGGGATGGTAATTGAGAAGTGCTTTCTGTCTGAAATATGGAGTAGTTTGAAACAGAGATTGGTAGCTGGATTTCAAATTGGGACAGAAGCATGACAGAAGCAGCCTACTCCTTGAAAATACTGTGAGAACCACCTTGCTTTATAGGCTGATGAGCCCATGCATAGTGGAATTAACATACTGAAAGCTGCTAATTTTCTACTGAACTATATATTTTTCTTTCTTGCTAAGTTTTATAGGGTGAAAGACACTATGGACTAATACCAATTTATATATGATTTCTCCTGTAACATGTTGGGTAGGATGTGGTAACAAAACCTAACATATTTGCACTGCTATAGAAGCCTTTGGATTTTGTGCCTGATCTCAAACTATCTTTC
The DNA here is from genome assembly GCA_013389865.1 of Piaya cayana. Lineage (NCBI taxonomy): Eukaryota > Metazoa > Chordata > Aves > Cuculiformes > Coccyzidae > Piaya > Piaya cayana. The sequence continues at coordinate 181,197 of WAAB01004771.1, read as the reverse complement.
ATGAAAGGTGCAGGTCTCCCTGGAGACCTATGTCATCATTCCCTGTACTGCGTAGACTCAGACACCTGAGGCTGCCTAAAATAGCCTGAGATGCCTATATTCAGGTATCTGGATCACTCTCCAACTGTCTGACAGAAAGCCCATTCCTCTAGGCAGCCTTTATTAGCAGACTTTTAAAAAACACAGTGCCAATGCGGAACAGAGTAAACATAACTCTTCACTGAGATTCCCTTTGAGATTTTGAATTAATTCAAGCTCTACATGGACAGTAAATCTCAAACAGGGAGAGTGAATGCAAACTTTACATATCAGCAAATCTCAGAAGGGGAGTGAGTGAAAACCGGGTGCAAAATAACACATGTCACAACTAAAGTTTCATCAAAGAATCAGGGCCAAATTTCTGCTGGATTTAGATGATGTAAATGATGTAAATCCATTGGCCTCATATCTGCTTAATACCTCTTCTTCATGTCTGAAAGCAGCTCTTCTGAAAAAGTTATAGAATACAGTGATTCTAACTCAGTCCCATTTAATAAACAATCTTCACGTTATAAAATTATATATAAAACTATTAGTAACCATAATATTACTGTTAACAAATATGTCATGCTAAATTAGCTGTTTTGATTAGCCAGAATCAACTATTTCCTTGCTCTCATTATCAGATGTAGTCAGGGTTTTATGCAGATGTGTGTGTGTCTGTATAAATTTGAATTATGATGATAGCAGAGTCAACCAAGGATGATTTAATTTTTGCTTTTCCCATGGTAAACATTTATAAACCTATTATGGGAAATACACCGCATTACAGAGATCCTCTGTGCTTTCTGGACCTTCTCATGTATAGGTGAACCTAGCTGAACTTGTTTGTAGTAACTAATTTAATATCTGCTTGCCTGACTACAGGAAAAGCCCTATTGGCCAAATTATATTAGTGAGCTGCTTTCTCTGTATAAAGTCCTTTAGAAATCTATCCCTGCAGTTCAATTACTTATCATCTTCAATGATGTCAGTGAGTTAGTTTTGGTCTACTAGTAAAATCTAATAAGTATCATCATAGGTTAGATTACTGAAAACAACTTTTGTTCTAATTTTTGAGGCTGTTCAAAGCTAGAGCAGAGTAAAGTCTTCTGAGGAAATAACACTGAATTCAAAGGACTCTTATTTCATTATTGTTGCTAAGGATCTATCATATTTTAGATACCTAAGAAGGAGAACTTACCATACTGCCTGATTTTGGTACATCCCGAAATCTGTCCAGTGTCTGAAATTTCTGATTTAACTCCTGAAACAATTCCATGTGCCTCTTTCTTGTATGCATGACCTTCTGCAAAATGGAACATAATTGCTTATATTCATAATTGAATCTAGGCTTTTTTAAGAGAAGCATTATTTTCCCCAACATAGTAAAGTAAATTGAATTTGGCAAGACCATCTTTTCCCTATAGACTCAACCAATGGAAGTGAATTGCACTCAGCTTTCTCTCTGCCCTGTTTAATGTTCTTCCTGTGTACAAGTGACTTTTTCTATCTCATGTTTATTGAGTTGCTGAAATCAAGGGATGCTGACTTTTTGCTAGCCTAGAAGTATTTTGGAAGTGATGGCAGTTTCTCAGAAGGCTATTTCTCTTGCACATTAAGAAGATTTTGTAGAATTTCTATAATCAGCATAAATGCTAATATTTTAATTTCTATTGGAATGCAACAGCAGTTTGTAATGTTGCTCGTAGGAATAATTTTTTTATGAGAACACTGAACTTAGAAAGCCTAGTCCCAAGTAGAAAGGCCCCAAATGTTAAGTCTTTTTAATTAGACAGCTGCTTGTTATTCCAATCATCACAAAATACAGTTGAAATGGAATTCATATTAAGGAAAGTAGGCATAGTTTTTATATTTTAATTACTTTCTTATTTCATTGGCTGGGTAATTGGAAATCACCCTCCCTCTAGCACTTGCATAGGGCACTCTTCCACAAAAAGTGGCACTCTTATGCAAGAGGTCGGGACCTCAAATGGCTCCCACAGTTGGAGGAGACACTCAGACACTCAGTCATGTATCTTCCTT
>WAAB01004771.1:122003-172355 GCA_013389865.1 Piaya cayana | reverse complement strand
CACGTAAAAAACAGACAAGGCATTCAACATTTCAGTGGGATGGCCAATCACTCTAGCTCAACCTCACCTCCAGGGTCTTTTCTAGTTTGTAGTCAGGCTGCTTTGAAGTATCGGATTAGCAGTGTTTTGGCCATACAACACTATCTCAATTCCCTCAGTGTGCCCTGCTGAGCAAAGGAATCTGAATGGTTATTTGTATGTTTTGTAGCTTTTTTTTTTCTTTACCTCAGACAGACAGACACACTAGATATAAGAGCACTGGAAAATTCACACACTTAATCAGAGGAATCATAAAACAAGGTAGAGAGGTGGAGTTAGTCTGAGTCAGTATTTGCAAAACACAGCAGCAACTGGTATCATTGCTGCTCTCACTTCCTCAGCAGAGACTCCCAACGATCCCATCCTCCCCTTTTTACAAACAAATTTATTTCCCTGTATTATAAACACATATGTAAAAATATTAGGCCATGGAGCAACAATATTGCACACAAGACAAGGAAAGGGTGTAAGCATCTTAAATACACTATGTGAGTCAAAAGAAAATAGGTAACAGGAGGCCCGGTTCTTGAAAGCAGAATGTGCATTGTTGGTATTTATTTGGTGTTGGATTATGCTCTCCTAAGTGATAGGAAGGATGTTTTAGTATATGTTGTCATGGAAATATTCTTATTGCAAATAGCATTATATTCTTACCTTTCAACACAGAAAAGTAAAATTTCAAATTCTTTATATCAGTATAATTAGAAAACTTCCATTCATATCACTTGCGTCTAATTTTAGAATTGCTTGTTCATCAAAATTGTATTGTTGATTCACGTTGTTCTTCCTCCTTTCTAGGCATTTAGTCTAAAGCATATTTAGGTTCTTAATTTAGTTTTATTTTCTGTAAACTTACTGCGGGAATCTTTGTCTGGTACATTATTTGAGACTTTGCATGATTGCTTGAGGTAACTATACTGTCTGAGGGAAAATGACACAGGAGATTAAGGCATGATGTTAAACTACCAAGAAACCATAAACAGACACAGAAGGTCAGCATTTCAGGAAAAGAAGGTCACTGAAGAAAACCCTTCTCTTATTGCAAGGTTTTTGTGACCACTGCTGCATTTTTCTAGTTCTACCTTGTGCTTCCTTATGGACTAGAACCTGAAACCTGAAAGTACACACGCTGTGCTTACATTTCCAAGATTAGAAAAATGCTTTTGTTTGTATATACAACAGAGAGGGTAATTTATAAAGTTATGGTTCATATATGCTGATCACTGAATGCTAAAGTTTACCCCAGAAATATGACAATTGTTCAACTTCTCTGGATAACAAACTATATCTAAATACTAACATACATGAACAGAACACCTATAGCAAAAATCCTAAATGCATAAATTATTACCATCTGTTTGAAAACTAACTGCTGTATTGCTTTGGTAGAAAGTAGAGGGAAAAATACTCAAATAAATGAAGTTCTAAGAGACTTAATTGTACTGACTCAGAACAAAATGGTCAGTAACTATCACACCCAATTGTTCTCATTCAATGGGTTATAAGTCTGAAATGGTGGATACTCAACCTAGGGAACCTGACATGAACTTGGTTTTTTATATAGCATGTCATGCGTAAGCTTTGATAACTGCAGCATTTCATCATTCAAAATCTGACACATTCATAATCACTATTTGGATGTGAAACTCATTTGCCAGTAAATTAGTATTGAAGAAAGAGAAATAGAAGAAATGATTGAACATCTTTTGAAAAAAAGCATCTTCTGCAACACTATGGCCTGTTCTACAGAAGTGTCACAACTTCTTAATAGATGGCCAGCAAAACCAAAAAAAAAAAAAAAACCAAAAGAAAAACAGATGAAAATGAAGAGGCAGAGAATTTAAAAACTGAAACCATGATTGTTAATATTGCAATATGACAGTTTGATCTCAGAATATTTTACAAACAAGTTGCACCAAAGTAGTTTTAATGAATTGCTCGTCATGTTCTGTACAGTACCAATTGAAAACCTCTATGATATCTGCCATGTCAAAAGGCTAAAATCTGCTAAAATGAACACATCTATGTTTAGGAAAATACTTTTAATAATCAGGAATAATTCAGTAAAACTTACTTCAAAGTCAAGGTCCGAATAACGTGATTTTCTTCTCTATTAAGCAGTAGAAAAAGAAAGAAAAAAGAGGTTTTATTAACAAGGGGACTGTTCACCAAATCATACTAATGAGTCTAAATAACATTCTTGTTTTCCTATCAGATATATATTGGGTGTTCTGTGAGAGGCTGTAGATTTTGTCTTGGTAATTTAGGATTAATGCATGACTTTGCATACAGTTTTTTAGACCAGTATTATATTATTTCCTCTGAAATAAACCAGACTGCATTTCACTGGGATACATACGTGCATGTTATTTGCATGCAATTGGACATGTTGGTGTATAAAATATATCTGTTTCTATATTTTATGTGATGTTTTCAAATTATAATAATATTTATACTTTTTGCACAGCTATCTATACGTATCTATGATTTAGATTTGTACAGGTATGCAGAAATTGATTCTTTACTACATCAAGCTTACATTGGTACAACTCCATTGATTTTAATGGAATAAATGATAGCAAGATCAAGCCGAAGCCATCTATACATTCCGTAGCTTCAGCTTGTTTGTTTGCAATGACGTTCTGGATGGAGAAAGCAATGATTTTGTTTTAAACTTATGACAAACCTGGTTCAAAGCATCTGGTACAAAGCAAGAATGATTTACTAGTGAAGTAACCACTTATATACAATGTAACAGAATATGATTGCTTAGACATATCACAAATAATTTAGCACAGAAATTTTTTAAAGATTCTAAAAGAAACCAAGTATAAATTCAAATAATATCAGAAGGAAGCAGAAATGTTATAAAGAAGAGATAAAAATATATTTTTTTTCCTCCTAAGATTATAAACTGAATGGCTGGCAGTAGACTAAAGAGATGTAGAAACAGCAGTTGGAAGAGCTGAAAAAAAGAGTGCAAAGAACATGTGAATGGAAAGAAAAGATACATTCTCCTTCAGGAAGGAGTGCCAAAAGAAAGGAAAAGTAGTCCGAAAAAAAAAAAAAGGGGTGGTGCTTAAAATTAAAGCAAATTTTTTTTGTAGAAAAAAAATTCTTCAATTTTGAATAAAAAAAAAATTAAAAGAAAAAGGGAAAAGAAAAAAAAAAAAAAAGGCTTGCTGCTACAATTTAACCCTAATTTTTGTGGTAGGATAGGATGCCTGTAAGTCATGATGAATGAGCCTCTTCAAATTGCACTTAATTTCTGCAGTGTGATACAAACAAAACTTATTCAATCAAGATGAAATATGTTACTGAATTCATTAGACTTTGATATTATTTGGTTTAACAAACATGCAGGTTTAAGCAAGGTGTTCTGGGGATTTTTTTTTCAGTTGAAAGAAATAATTTTACAAGTCTTTCAGCTGTAGAACCTGGAAAATGTTTGGTCTCTCTTAGCCCTTGATAATGCTGCTTTGTGACATATTGTTATTTTTTGCAGGAAAATAGTGATGCTCTAATCCTCAATAATATGAGGCAGATCACTGTAGCACTGTCAACACACTCTGATGCCTAAAGAGCTGGGAGGCAGTAGGAACAAAGCCCTGTCTATGAAACAATTAAACAAACCAACAACAACAAGCTCTGGAAAAGCTATCTTTAATCATCAAGGCTTGATTAAACCAAGCATACTTAAGAAGATTATTTAAAAATAATTTAAATGATTCTGCAAAAACAAATAGTATGAAAACACGGAGACAACAAAGGTCTGGGAGGCAAGAAAAATATGAGGACATTACGCTTGAATTCTTAAAATAGCTAAATTCTTACTTCTTACTGATATCACAGGGACAATGCTGCAAGTGTACCTTTGACATAAGCCTTCATCATTCCACAATAAATTGGCACCTCAAGAAACCCACATGTTTCTAATGAGGAAGGATCTCTTTTCAAGGTGCAATTAGAGTGCATCTAGCACTGTAAAGGCTCAGTGGTTACAAAAGAAGAAACATGTGCAGTAGATAATGAGGTGAAGTTTACAGAAGCAGCTTTGAAAAATGCTTGGGAAAACTATTTTTAAGCTACAATTCATTAATAAACCTGATATCATTGAACTATCTGACTGAGAGCCCTAAGTAAAAACACTGAAAATTTAGGAAGAAATGTGTAGTTCACTAGATATTGTGATTTATAAAATTGGAGCATTTGTATTTAAGTTTGTGAGACCATGGTGAAAATATTATTGGTATAGCTGGACTATTAGGGGTTGAAGCCAGACAAGTCTGTCACTGTTTATACAGTAAAAAGACATATCTAACAGACTGCAACATATTTAACAGTACTATTGTCAGAAAGAGGTAACTATTGAAGTTTTGCTGTTAGACCTCACCAGTTATGACCCAACAGGATACACTACAGATTTACCTCAGTGAGGGTTTTTCTTAAGTGAGGGATTAACAAGAATCCATCACAAACACATTTATTATAAACTTATATAGTAAAGAATATGCATTAGGTGCTAGTATTTAACTTTTTTTTCCTGGCTGCACACAGTGAATAACAGCACAATGCTGTCAGAGCTGTTCTCCTAAGACACAGAACTCATGTAACTGCCACAGGTGCAAACAGTAGCAGTTTACAAGTTTCTGAAGAAGCAGTTCTGTGAGTTTCTGAAGAAAAAAACCGACATGGGTATGAATGTGATCCTGAACCGCTGAAAGTAACCTGCAGTATTATGACTGACACCACTAGGTAAACACCTGGCTACTACATCACTGCCTTGAAATGACTGCAGTGCTATTTTTTGAGAGTGGGAACATATTCAGAAGCAATAAATCACTGGGAATCTTGATTTATGAGAATGGAAATATTCCTTTGGTCACACTTGGAAGTTGTCATTTTACTAATTTTTTTCTCCTGGTTTCTGTATGATATACAACAACTTTAAAACATGGAAATCAACACTTTAATTGTGATTGTGTACATATATATTTTTTTCTTAAATGAAGTTTACTTGTTATGTCTCTTTTGGCTGAGAGAAATGGAGTTTTCCACACAGAGTTAAATGCTTTGAGAAATCAACCATCTGGCTAATTCTTCAATTTAAATTAATGAAAGCCAGCACCTGAGTGAAGTGGAGGAAGGGGAAAAAAACATCTCTTGCATCAAATGAGCTCCTGAACTGGTCACAGTAGCCTGTTTCTTTTCAAAAAGCTGTTCCTTTTACTCGCTTGCAAAAATTAGAATTATTTTAGCCAACATAAAAATTAGAGTGGAAGATGGTGTTTTTTCAAGGACCAGCTGCAGATCTGCTTGAGTATTAATGTATGTAGAATATAATAACAAATGACCAGAAGGAATTTTATCCGTGGTTTGCCTCATTTAATGTTTTGTGTTTGACCAGGTTCTGTGGTGATGCTTCAGAAATGTTAGAGACGGGCTGGAATACACTTCCTAGTTTCTCAGTAGTTCAGGAATCTCCTTGGGAGTAGTTTATTCTGTTGAGCTTAATAACGTTTTTTTTTACTTTATTCCATCAGTCTAGTCATGTTTTATAATTATTCCTCATTTTGATATCCAAAATGTGCTGAGGTAGTGAATTCCACAATTTAAATATATATAATGTGACAAAGAACATAATTTTTTTAATCCCTTTGCCATTTCATTTGATGTTCCTGATTTTTAGATTATAGGAAATATGAATAATTGTTCCCTATTCACTACTCAGTCATCTGTTCTCCGAGCTGAAGAGGCCTAATGCTGGACACCTGCAAGGGAAGCTAATAAAGGAACTGCATAAAAAGCTGAATATACACACCATTATTCAGCATCAGAGAGTTACCTGGGATAATTCTGAAAGAGCTGAGGGCTATGGTAAGTAGTGAACAATCCATGCACAGCTACAAATGCTACAAAAACAAAGGTCAAGTCTCCGCTCAGCCGGGCAAAAGTGTGAACCAGGTCCTGAGGGACATGGTTTAGTGTTTTGTGGGAGTGGTTGGACTCGATGATCCAGTGGGTCTCTTCCGACCCGGTGATTCTGTGAATAGCCCTTTTGGAACAACTCCAGTGAGAGTTCTTCATTGATGCTCTAATCTGACAAAAGCCAAATCATGAGTGTAAACTGGGGGAATTTCAGAGGAGAGCAGAAGAAAGTACCTTTAAAGAACTAATAACACTGAATGAAGAGGAAAGCATAAAAGAGTGATGCAACTTGTTTAAACATTGGCTCAGGAAGAAGCACACTCAGAAGCTTGTTCAGAAACCTTAGAAGGATGTAAACACTGGTAAACAAAGCTGGTGTGAGAAAAATCTGAAAAGCTGTCATTCAGAAAAATTAGGAAGAAAAAAAAGGAAATTTCAGGCATGTTGTTGGGAATAAAGGATGTTTACGTAACTATGAAATAATCTACTAAGGAAAACAGTGGAAGCCCTTCTCTTCTGTCTAGAAAGTGAAGTTTGACTACAGATTAGAGAAATATGCTGTAGAAAATGTGAAGTAGTGACCCATCAAGGTATTTCCCTCCCTGATTTGTACAACTCTTTGATTTTAATTGATAAAATCCATTTTACAGCGCACACACCCACCACCCCCATGCCAGGACCAAAGTGAAACTCTGTGAAAAGATCTGCAGTAGTAATTTATTTTAAATCAATTTTACTTTGTGCTAATCATGTATAGCTTCTCTGTGTAATTCCAGAGCATCTTTAAGCTCTGCTCATTGAGAGACAAAAATAGAATACTGAAGAATAATTTCCATACACCAGAATGCACTAATCTGCTGGCACCAAGAAAGAGCTGCTCTCGCTAAATGACTAATAAAATCCCTCTCCATCTTTATAAAACGACAAATGTCTGGTTTTCTCCTTATTCTAGTTTGCATTACACCACTACCTGATTAATTACATGATAGACTCCTGAAGATATATTGCATTGTACAAAGTATAATTGAAACCAGAGATACCATATTACAGTGAGGGCTATAACCGTGCTTCCATTAATATAAAGCCGTATTATCAGCAGTTTATAATTCACTCTGAGATTAGATTTGACATACAAGATCTTAGCCTGGGGAGGAAATTTTTCCCTGAACAAAATTAAAGGAAAACCTTTTTTGGCCCTCAGAGATATAAAAGTGGAATAGGAACAGGCAGTTTTTATTTAAAATGCCTTTTGTCTGTATATAACTGAAAAAAACCCCCCTCTTAGGTTCTGAATAGAAGCTTATGTTGGCTATTAGTTCGTGACATAAGCTACACACAGAGCAAGTAGATTTTCATGAAAAAATGGATTAGCTCTTTAATATGGCGATATTAAGTCTTTAAAATATGCTCACAAATTTAGTGCATCAACACACAGCACAAACATTACATCCGAGATCTCATTTTAAAACTACTCTGGTTTCTTCATCCCTTTTTTTAATAGGATATCCTCCATATGTATTTACTCAATCAACAAAACCCACTTGCTTTGTGTTTCTGAAGGCTTTTGGGGGGGAACAAAGCATTTCCTACATTGATAAACAATTGAAAATATGTTTCTTAAGGATCATATGTAGTTAAGATAGCTGCTCATGATATTAAGTCTGAGATATATGTTATACTTCATAATACTCATTAAATTTTTCATTCTTTATATCTTCAGTTACTAGAATTAACTCTGCCTGATTATACTACTACTACTGTATAGTAAACTGAAAAAAAAATTTCTGAAATCAGAGGAGTCTGAGACCTACTCAAGTGAAAGAAAGAGAGGGTTGTTATAAAGCTAGACTTCATTTCACAGAGAGTCACGAAATTGGCAAGAGGTATCTCTCCAACTTATTGAAGAATGAAATGAGGAATTGGAAAAAAAGAAATCTGAGATACAGAATGCATGAAAATAAATGCAACGTGGAAACACGATAAAGAGAAAATTCCTGAGGTGCTCATCTCTCTATTTTTGTTCTCTTTCTCTCTTTCTTTTATTTTTTCTCCTCACATCATAAATCAAAATGACTCCACAGCATTTTGCTTTTGTTCTGACTCATTTTCCAGCACTTTATTGACAAGATTGACTGTTTTCACTGCATACTTCTCTCCTTTTGTGTTCACTTTTATTTTTTTATCTTAGACCTTGTACCTTCTCTGATGCTTTTATTTCATTCTTCCAAACACTTCCATTTTTTTTTTTTGCATGTCCATGTCTCTTTTCTCCCCTTTATCTAGACATTCACTTTTTCTTTACTGTATCCTTCTATTTTCTGAGCTGTAACAGTTTTTTCCTCCCAAAGTCCCACATCAGTGATTTGGCCAAGGAATTCTGGAGATGGCTTTTCTTTGAGTGTATTAAGAGTTCTCATGAATGAATACAGAAGGATTATTTTGGCCACACAATCAACCTCCCATCTAAGCACTTTATGTCGTTCTCCACATAAAGACCTCATAGCAGAAGCTGAGAGAGAAAAACATAAAAGGAAGATAAGAGACTGAGAAGAGAATTCCAGTCCCTTATATGCCAAACAATTTGAGAAGTGCTTTTCTTCCTGTTCTTATAAACCAGAAGCTCTTTTTTTCCCCCTCTCTAATACAAGTTTCTGTTGCCTTCCTTGCATGCCCTTCCTCTTAGAATGGTTAAGTATTTGCCTTCCTTTAGGTCTTTCCCATTGCTGCTCACACTACACTAACCACAGTTCCCTTGAATGAACCCATAATTCTTTTACAAAGGCAACAACGCAAGCCTCCTCACAGTAAGGAAGCTCATATCTGCTCCTTTTTGTATTATTTTTGCACAATAAAAAGAAGAGACTTACTTATCCTGGAGACACGCTCAGAGATCAACTTCTTCCACTGCATTTAAACCACATAACCTTTCCTTGCACCTAAGCGGCGGGGAATGCGCTACTTCATTTCAAAAAAAATTCATTTTAATGAGCACACCACTTAGAATGTACATTTGCAAAACAACAACAAAAAACACTCCAAAAGAGTGTTTTGAGAGTGCTTTCTTCATTAAAATCAAACCACTTTGAACTGAAGGAGCACACTCCAAGCCACTTTGATGCCAAGGTAGCCAAGCCAGTTTTAATCCATGCATGTAAAGGATGTGCAAGAGATTAGCCAGATGTTCAATTACCCCTCCTAAGAAGCTCCATACCTGCCTGTGCCTATAACCACATTAGTACTGTTTGGTACATATTAAATAAAATAAAGAAATCATTGACTTGCACATTGGGAATCTGCAGATCCTTAAATTTATACTTATCTGGGCAACACTTGTATGTAAATATTATAGCATTCTCAGTCTATGTTTTGAAAATTGAAATTCTTCTGTATATAATAAAGCATTTTATTGTTCCCAATGAAGCATTTTCTTGAGAAAAAAATACATAGATTTGCGACACACTGCAGGATTCATCTGACTAAATTTGAGATATTAGCATTTTTGATGTTCATGTCTGAAATACTCATTCCAGCTTCCTCTGTGGCACCTGAAGAGAAACACCTGCACTGAGGGCATGTGATTCAGTTCATCCTGGAGCATATGTCTAAAAATGGCCCCAAAATGCCTATTTCTCTCCACTGACTCCAAAAGGAAGCCAAAAGTGAAAAGCCCTTTTTCCATATCAGAAGGTGAATACCTACATTTAGATATCTAATGGTAGGCATGATGGATCCTCCCTGCAAAATTAGAAGTCAGAACATATGTCTTTGTGCTGCTACTATAGTCGTGTTCCAAAATGTCCGTCTCCAATGATCACAGTGAGTACAAAGTCTAAATAAAAGAGAACATGAGAAAGACCTGACGTTTCAGCCTTTGCTTTTAATAGCTTTGCGGTTTTGGCTATATGCTTATTTCTATATGCACTTTTAAATTATTTGAATAGATACATGCTGTTCTAAGGGCTGATCATCTCTTGGAATGTGCAGAATACAGAAAATAATTGATCTTATGAACTTAGGAGAGTAAAGACGTTAATAAAAAGCTAGATTTTCCAAATGTACTGAATTCTTTGAATAATAATGCATATGTTTCTTCAAACTGCTTCCTTGAAATACCATACTCCAGTGTTTCAATAGTAAGATGGAATTGAAATTTAAAAGAAATAATTTCATTTTAGAACCCGAAAATTCTTAAGATTTTATATTTTCCAAAGTATGCTCTAATTCTTCTGGTTCAATTTAATGGCCACAAAGAATAACATCTACAATTAAAAAAGTGGAAAAATAAGAACTATTTTAGGTATGTCAGTATTTTACTGGGTGTCCAGTTGCCATTACACCTGCAGTAATTTTGTGCCTTGAGGTTCTTGTGGGTTAATAGTTATGCTTCTAAAATCAGAAGCTGGGTCCATCTTGGCTGAAAATATATCACATGATAACGAAAGGCATTCTGATAAGATGATAAATTCTCTAACTGCTGCGTAAGCTAGTCCCATTATTATGTTCTTAATAATTACAGACCTCAAATTAAAAAAAAAAAAGAAAAGGAAGACTTGTGTTGACACACAGCTGCCTAAGTGCATTTTACTTACAGGGTACTTTATAATCAGTGTATAATTACATGATAAAAATAACAGTAGTATTAGCACCTGGAAATATAAAGTGGTAAACAGTGGAGGAACCCAGCTTCCTGGGCTACACAGATGAAATTACAGGAGGCCCTCCCCACCTGTCTTGGGACACCTCTGCTCCTTCAGATAAATGAAAGGGAAACTTTCACCATAGAAAAAAAAATCTGCATGCCTTTATGTTGGACTTTAGGTGGGACAGCAGTATGAGCCAACAGGAGGGGGGAGCTTCCTACTGTTCAGATTAATTTCCTTTAGAGATGGCCTAGACATGCTCTATCTGGGAAAACATGGGCAGAATGATCTTAAACGTTGTGCTGTAGGTTTTGCTGCTTCACAGTGTCTGGCAGAGCCTTGTCTTCAAAGACCTTGAAATCTTCTAAAATCACGTTGCAACAGACATCAAAATTATTTTGGAAAAATAAGTTAAATGAAACCTTGCCTTCCTTCTCTGTTTTCTTTATGGTAGCAATAAAAGTAAATACAGCCAGGCAGATCTAGTCAATAGCATTTCGAGGCTCTACCTCAGCCTTGGCTTCTTACATATTGCATATATAAAACCCCAGTCACATTTTTTTATCTGACTGGATCTGTTTATCTGAATCTGCTTGAGACTCTACTTTTCAACTATGTACTATGTTCCAATCTTCAATTCATTGTAGCACATCCTTATCAAAAGATGAAACAATGCTACATAATCCAGTAGTGTTGAGAATCATGAAGGCAGACACAGAAGCCAGTGGTTTTCCTAGATGTGGTTAGGTTTAATAATCATAAAATCACAGGATCATAGAATCATAGAATAGTTAAGGTTGGAAGGGACCTTAAATCTAGTTCCAACCCCCCTGCCATGGGCAGGGACATCCTACTGCATCAGACTACCTAAGGCCCCATCCAACCTGGCCTTGAACACCTCCAAAGATGGGATGTCCACAACTCCCCTGGGCAATCAAATACTGTAGTAGTTTACAGAGTTCAGGAACAAAATAAAGCTTTCTAAAGATAATATGTTTACCAGTTTAGAAGAGACTAAATATTTACTGCCATGTTTTATTATTTTTTACTATATTTTTTTGCTACATATTTAGTCTCTTCTGAGCATAAAAGTGGTACAAAATTGTGATTCAGAATCAATATCTATATCCCATCTTAGAAGTAAGCTTAAAATATGATATAAATACTGTTAAAAATTAACTCTAAAGGAGCAATACATTATACTCATAGATATTCAGGCTAATTTTCAGAAGTGGATTTTGGAATAGGAATACTGTGTAAGATAAAGTAATTCTTGTGCCAGATTTTACAACTTAACTAAGGTCTTTCTTTAGGTCTCCTAGATGGCCTTTATCACCAATTGAAAAGAAGAGGCACCACCAGAGAGCAATTTAGACCTCAGGCAGAGTAGATAGTATGGTGACAAGTATGTCTATTTTCTCAAAGAATTGTGAACTGTCCCTAGATATCTCACCCATATGTCTAATCTTAACTGGGCTGGATTTGAGTCTTTATATTTGACAAAAAGTATCTGAAAGGCAGTATTGTAGGTAGTTAGGAGAAGATACTACTGGAGGGTGACTTTACCTATTCTGTTTCTGGGGTTGCATTAAATTGGAGAACAACCTCAATGCACCACATAGGGTCAATCAAGTAATACACCAGAGCTGAGGGCAGCAACTTCTTTAACCATGCAAACTGGCTTCTAAAGAGTCTGTCTGTCTGGGCATTAAGTGGGTAAACACTTAATCTTTTAGAAATAATTTTGAAAATTTGTCCCAAGATTATACATATTAACTTTCACAACAAATGAAAAGTGGACACCGTGATTACTTGCAAAGTCCCACAATTAATTTTTCAAATACTTTTTTTTTCAGTTAAATTATGTTTTGCAAAAACTTATGATAGCACACACACAATATAAACAGCAAGGGAAATATTTCAATTTCAAAGCTTGTAAAGGCATCTCTTGAAAACGAAGTATGTTCAGTTCCTTGGCCCAAACTCTCCAGTCAACACACATATAAAACTTCAACTCCATTTTAAAATAAATATCCCCTACTAACAACTTAAAAGTCAGATGGGTCCAACCATTTTAGAATAATAGTTAATGGCTACAAGTTTACATATACAGTAGAATTTCTTCTTCATCTGTAACTTCTTTCAGAAAATAAGCAAGTACCATTTTTTCTCTTTTGTCCTTCTCTTTCACACCAAATACTGCATTTCATTACATTTGAATGCTGCTGAAATGTATTTCCAGTTCATAAGCAGGCTGAAGTACGAAATTAACTTAATAGGTACGGTAATATTTGACAATAGGTCTTAAAAATGGTGCAAAGAGTTTTCATTTTTCAGTGCTCACATCCCACAGACACATTGTAGTAATAAAGTCAATCACTTTCAAAGGCTTTTCAGTTCCCTCTTGCAATCTGACTAGGAGCTAGAATACTCCACATGAAGCCTACCTGTATCTATTGCATGTACCAGTTATAACAATGCCGACACACACGCAAACAGAACTAAATCGGTAAATGGTGAACTATTAGACAGAAGACTAAGATTCATACTAATGAGAGCAGGATCAGACATATAATCATACCTGAGACAGATATGATTGTCAGCAATAAAAAAGGCAAATATTTACAACTGCACGTGCTGGCAGGTATGGCCAATGATTACCATTTGTCTAATTGCATAAATGGTTTTTCTTCTCACAGCGACACAGTATTTTCCAGTGGACTTCACCTGGTAGGTCATGAAATTCTTTGCAGTCCTGTGGAATGTTAAATCTCCAGAAATATGGCTTCCTATAGACCAGCTCTGAAACTTTTATCTTGTTTTCTAGGTATAAATACTACTCATATAAAAGAAATATGCATCACAGTGTATGATCCCAAACAGTAATTGATACTGAATTAAAACATTAGCTTTACCCCTTGGCCAAAGACAATTTATTGTCTTATCATATAATTATAACAACAGAACATGCAATTTGTTTATGCACCACTGACCTCTAAAGAGCTCATTGATATCGTGGATCCAGTTTCACTTCTTGATAATCCTGCATTGTCATCCAGTTCAGAGGCAATGAAATTCTTCACTGCTGTACGGGGTTCAAATGGCAAACTCTGCATATGTTCTTGGGTGGGAAGATGCTGGTCTAAATTGATATTAAACTGGTCCATTACAGAGGGATTCATATTGAACTCTGGATTAACTTTGTAGTGCAACAGCCTTTCATGAGGCAATGTATCCATGCCTATATTCATTTTGCTCTCATCTTTCAATGATGGCTGGCTATTTACTGAGCCCCGGGGCATAACTATATAGTCACTTTCTATCATGCGTTCTTGAGGATGGACTATGTCCATATCCGCACCTCTCAAATTATCATCAGTGCATAAATACACAGTCCTCCGCAATTCACTGTTGTCTTTTTTCAAGCACTGATTGGTTAGTTCACTCATACTCATTGGCATGTGGAGACCTGTTGGTTGCTGGATGATGACTTTGGAGATTATATTTCCAGGCAGGGTAGAATAGCTCATTCCTTCAGGGTTTGGTCCTTTCTCCTCCTCTTCATCGTTTAGTGAAATTCTAGAAAGCGTTCCTGTTATAGTAGCTGCTCTGCAAGGTCCAATGTCTTTATGCAGAACTGTGGGCCAGAGAACAAAATTCTTATTATGTGAAATCATATATGCCTTACATGACTTTTTCTTGTGGCTCTACTTAGCAGCATTCCCTTTACCAGTGCATCTTCTTACCTCTTTTTCTATCCATTTAATAAAATTTATTCTTTAGATATTGTTTTGGGAAGGGATTTTTTTGGAGGGGGGTGTTTTTGTCTGTTTGTTTTTGAATTGGCATCTCTTACTCATTTATATAAATTTAAAATGCTCCCCTACATAGATCTTAGCTGACATATAGCTTATGCAAAAGCCTACCGCGCAGATCTCCCGTATGGGTTCTCCATAAAAATGCACTATGACATCTGTATTATCATTATTAACTCCACATGACCTCCTGGAAAATGCCAAACAGATTGTAAGGCAGAATCAGTTTGTCAGTCCATTGTAATGACTTAACACAAGATTATAATTATGACCATGTGTTTCTGAGCTAAATATTCCTTTTCACTGATCATTTAAAACTCTTCTCTGTTAAATACATTTTAAAATGCAAGTGACAAAACTGTAACCACATTGAGAAAAGTTTCCATTGGTATCAGAAGGATGTATTTTACTGCATCAGAAAAGGTTCTAAGGAATATAAACAAGTCTCATAGAGCAATCACAATCCACTTTTGGGGCTGGCCTAGATGTCCCTGATCAAATTTGTAGCAACAAAAAGTTGCATCCAGCAATTTTTTGTTGGGGTAAAATCCACATGTAAAAGTTATTAATCCTGTCATGGAACACAAAATTCCATGAGCACTGAGGTGTGCACTCAAAAGCAAAGCACCTATTCTACCACTATTCATCTTAAAACCAAATATGAATCTATAATTCAACATTCACTGTGAAAGAGAAAGGATAGATAGAAGAAAAAAAAAAGTCACCAACTTCTGGGCTTATTCCAGCTAGGTGCAAGGGTTTTCTTGTCCCAGTTGAAAACATTTTAATCCACACCAGTGATAGCTTGTGCAATAAAATCCAGTTTATGAACCGAGACAGTAAGACGACTTGAAGTATCCTAGGTGTTACATACACATCCCCTTCGGTAATCTGAGGGCTCCGATGACCCAGATCCCCCGTAACTTAGTTCATTGTTATGTTCCTTAGCAAACAGATCATAAAGCTCCTGTCTCACACAAAACTGCCTCTCACTTTTCCATTATGAAAATAATATTTTGCCTCTAAACAACAGTGCACAAATACCTGACTTCAGTGTGGCTGCTTCAATGTTTCCAGTCACACTTGTTATGGCATTTCAACCTGTGACCTCTTCTTAAATCTTACATCAAAAGAAACTGAGTTTGAACGTTTATCTAGTAAAGGTTTTTCATAACTGTCTTCAAAGTCCATCCCCTTAAGGATGACCCTGACAAGACTCTCCATACTGCAGAGCTATGTTGTCAAAGGTAAGAGGCAGAAGCTATGTGGACCAATGCTGAACTTCTGTCTGTGCTGGATGGTGACAGCCATGCATTATGTTACAGTGCACTATTCTTCTCCCTTCAAAGTACATGTGCGTATCAAAACTAACCTATATGGAAGAACTATTACCATATTGCAAGAAACTGAACTGGCAGTTTTTTAAAGGTGGGTGACTGGATACTCAAACTTTACTTTAATGAGACCATTCTTCTTGGCTCCGTATATAGCCAGTGAAGAGAGATAGCATCCTTTGGGTGGGTTATGACACCCTGATTCACCCTTTCTCTCTTCACTGAAAACTGGGGGTGTCTAGACAGGCACTACTGGAATGTCTTTAAAAACTCCCAACTTGCTCCAGTAAAGTGGAATCAAATGTCTTTTTCCTGATACCACGTTGCTTAAACTACTGTTGATTTCACTTAACAGTCCTAAAAAATTTCCCTCTTTAAAAACTAACACCAATTGATGCATCCTTCAAATACATAACTGTTTAGACACACACAGTATATATAATTTATTTTTAACAGCAAAATCTGCTGTTTCACATTGGCTTGTGTACCAGTGCAAGGAAAGTTTTTTGTGTTAAGACTGATCTTTCCAAAACCACCAGCCTTTTCATACACAATCACACCTTTGGCTGCTTCCCAACTGCTGAATCCTAGTAAAAGGTTTTTGTGGGTAAACACTTTAAACACATTCATACAGTGGCATTACTTTTTGTTTACAAATACGTGCTATAAACAATTAGGTCCTGATACACAAGTCTATTTCTATTTTTCATTGCACAAGGGACTAGTACAATACTTCTTTCGTTGGCTAAATATTCTTTCAGTGTTCTTACCTGACCGACAAGCAATGTCCACATCCTTTTCAAAATCAGTCTGTAATAAGAAACAATGGAACAGGACAACAATTATTAACTGAAAACTGAACCACAATACCTTTTTTCCAACTAGCGCTTCCAAAATGTCCTACTTACAGAGTCATAGTCTTTTAAAAGTGGTTTCTTGTTGCTGAGAAGGTGAAGTGTATTGTTTTACAACAGCAGAGCTTTACAAAGTTTCCTAAAGTATAACTGGGTGGTTTTCAAAGTATGCTGCCTGACCAGAAAAAATAAAATAAAATAGGTGGAAGTAGAGTATATAATTTTTAATAAAACGATACAGTGTATAGCTTTCTATGTAAATGGAAGAGTAACTTCTACATCTCATTATAGGATCATCTTTAAGGAAGATTTTCATAGTAGTTTTATAAGCAGTAATATGGAAAATAGCCTACAATATAAATTACTGTGAGTGAGTGTAATGCAATTAGTCCATCCCATTGGAAACTTTATTATTTTTTTTATGGACCGGTTATTTGTTATTTAACACTCTATCCTTGCTTATGATGTAATGACATAAACTCTGTACTCCTTGAAAAGAAGTATTATTCATTTCATTGGGTAAAAATGAATTGTAAGAACCAAGAATAAATTCCAGCAGTTGAAAATCCTAGTACAGTTTTCCCAGTTAAACAAAACTGTTTATCCTGTTTGAGAATTCAAGTAATTTTTGACTACATTTTTATTTCCATAAAAATTTTATTACATGAATAATGTTTAATAAAACCAATCTGTCTTTCTTGTGAAGTCCAAACTTTGGATTCTTTTTGAGTTATCATCTTTGATTGGCTTCTACTTGCTAAGCCTTACATATTTTTACTGGCTGATCCTGTCCCCATAACAGTCAATGACAAACTGTCACTGAAAGTGAAGGGACCAATATTTTGTCTTAATATACTATCTAACAATATTAATGAATACAAATTGGCATACTGAGCCATGCACTATCTACTTAATTTGGGCCACTTAATTCCACCTCTAGAATGTCTAGCAGTTTCTCCTTGTCTGATTTAGTTTGAGAGGAACATTTTCAAGGCCTCATGAAGGGAAGACTCAAATGTATCAGTGCTTTTTACACTAAAGTTAGAAAAAGTCACAATATATTATTAGATTACATTCTCCTTCTCTTATATAAGAATCTTTTACCATAAGTAACACTGGTGGAAGATACTAATTCACTGTGCTTCACTAAATGACCACATCAGTAGTTTAAAACTTGCTAAAAAATTTAAGCAAGCAGGTAATGACCTCATCAGACTTACACTTAAAGCTGGTGTTTGTATTTCAGCTGGCCACATTTGCCACATACAATGCTAAGTTTTTCTTTAGGATAGGAACACTAACTTAGTAGTTAAAGAAGAAAATAAAAGCTAACCATGATTTGAGCATGTCCGTTAGGAAAGGAACTTGAAGAATCTGCATTGATTGGATCCTGGCAATTTCTGAGTCGACATCTGAATGCATCTTGAACCTGTGGAAACAATATCTTATACTAATTCTGGTGCAACATCATACACTCTGCTCCTATTAAAGATTAATTTGAACTGTATAGAATACAATGCATGACTTTTCTTTAGCATAAGTTATAAATTAGAAGCAACATATGTAAATGCTTATTTCTGACATTTCATACATTTCTATATTTTATGGCTGTTGCAAAGTCTGTCAGTCTATCACATCAAGACCACAGAATTAGATGCCTATGGACAGAATTAACTAATAGTAGTGATGACCTGGTATTCAAGCCAAATCTGTCTTGAGTTTTTGGGTATTTGGCTTTGCCTTCTCTTTCAGTTTGGTTCAGGTCTGATTACAGGATTAGTAGATACCATTGTAAAATAAAATCTTCTGTTTGATAAAAATAAGATTCTTAAAAGACAGTTCTTAACAGTTACTATTAGTCAGATAAGCAATGCTCTCCTAATTATACTTTAAGGGATATGTCAGTTTGAAACACGTTAAGTCTATTATTCACGATCTCTATGCATCTCTTCTAGGAGTAAAACACTTCTGATAGGGTAAATATCTTGAGTGTGAGCACAAGAGAGAAGTGGGCTCTTTGCACAATGTGGTTTTGTGAAACTAAAAAAAGGGGAACTTATCAGAAATTACAGTTTATTATGATGATCCATAAAGTAAATATGAAGACTTGTACCTAAAACAGAGGTATATTCGAGAAATTATCTTTTCATACGAAAGAGTAAGTTTACTTTGATTTTGGACAGAATGTACATCTAAAGAAATACTGTTATGCAATGCTTTGGCAGAAAGTTATGGTTTGACAGAGAGGTGCATTCAAAAGGAAAATGCAGTCCTTATTTTCTGACAGGAGAATGCAAACATATTCGTGCTTTTCACAGTAAGGATGGCAAAGCAACTTTTGGATTGCAAAGTTTTAAAATGTGAATTTTCCTTCTCAAAATTCAAGTGCCCATATTAGTAACCTGATTGCAAGATGTGACTTAGAAAACAGGAACTTAGTTGGGTGACCTCCAAGCAAAACAATCTAATATCATATGAAAGTATTCACAGTGAAATACCTACAAATATTGACTTTCCATTTTTTATCTGTAGAAATTACTTCATGTCATATTCAGAATAATTAAAAGGGAGAGATCCTATTCTACTTATGGACATTTTGTGAACAGTAAAGAGGATAATTTGTTAATTATTGCTGATGAAAAGATGACCTCTTTCAATACACTGTATTCTACTGCAAGCTGTTTAAGTGTTTTCATAAAAGGGAAAATTAAATAGGAAAAAACCATTTATTTTTGCATTTAGAAAGCATTATTTTAATGTCTGAAATTCTTAAATGAGTAAGAGCGTTCCTGAGTTCCATAACTGACTGCTGAATGTGAAGGAAGGTTAATGCAGAGCAGAAAGAAGAATGAAGCAAGGTGGGAAGGTTTGAACTTATTTCAAAACATTGAAAATCCCCCTATATGGTAATGTAAAGTGTGCTTGACTTGTATTGTGACTCAGATTCTGATTTTAGGCACTACAATTGCTCTGGTTTTCCATGTGTTTGACATTAATCTCATTTGGCATCTCCCAGTTGCAAATTTAATACAAGATTAATTTATCAGTGCTGAAGTCAGGTCATACTTTAGTTTTATATTCTTGGATCAGCACTGGCACAGTGATTTGACAAAAAATAAAATAAAAATTTCCTCCCTGCAAAGCATCTCCAGCTGCTCTTGAATCTCATCTCAAGACTCACGATGCTTGATCCCAAAGCAGTGTTACTTCAGAACCCACGGTATGATCCCACCCTGTGCAGTAGGTCTCATTATTTTTGGGTCTCTATGTTCATGAAGCTTTCCCAGTCAGATAGCTCCAGAGAACTCAAAAATCTCATGTCCTACTTTAACTACCTTCTATATTAAAGTGATGAATCTTGATGTTAGGATCCTCTTAAATGTGCATGTTTCTTGCAGTATTTCTGAAGTGCAAGCAGCATATGATTTGAACGTGTTATCAGAATATCAAATGTAGCTGAATCCATTATATCAGCATGTGTTGCAACCTCTAGGTGTCCTTACAAAAGTCAGAAACAGAAAGGTTGAAATTCCAAAATACCAGCTTATTTTTCTACACTGCTTGTCCAGACTTGTCGAGTATGTAAACTGTGCTGTATTTACATTTCACTTTGAAATATAATCTTGTTTCCCCCCCGCCTTTCAACATCAAGTTACGATATTTTCTTAGAGTCAGGCAGAGATTTTCTTAGAGCAGGAGAGACAGATGTGATGAATGTGCAGATACCAGGGAAGTGGTTTCCTTAGCAACAGTAACCAGTTCCAAGCTTTTATAAGTTACCCTCTCCCTACTCATGTACTCTTTATTTTTCTCCTTCAATACAGAAAAGTGGGCTTCAGACGCCAACGAAGCATTTATCCAAATGTTCTCTAGTCAGCAGAGCACAGCAAAAGAAGAAAATACATGTGGGTTCCTGTCATCACCAGCGTTAACAGGAGTTACTCTTTGTGATTCATATTAGCTTAGAGCATCTCATGTTCAAGCAAGTCAGACCAAACCATTTTGGTCTGATGGAGAAGCTTAAGCAGTAACCTCTCCTATCATTCTTTGTTCTATGACACAGTTCACCGTCTTCCAGTGCCAAGTTAGGTATTTAAACAGAAAGAAGAGGAAAAAAGAATAACACTAGGTTTTCTGGGCTAAAGCAATAGTACCTAAGTCTTTCTTTGTATTTTATATTCCTAATTTCCAAAATGGTGTATAAGAGGTCTCATGATTACAAAATATTACGTTTATCTTAGAAGTTAGGAAACAAAAACATAGAAAAAAATAATGTTTTTCTGAAAGGCCCTGAATTGATGGAGGTTAGAAATAGGTGTGACACACCACTTAGTTCTCTTCTAGTTGTACGTCTTACTCAGGAAATGTTCTCAGCTTCCTAATCCAGGCCTTGTCAAACAAGATCTTCAGTACATACTACAGAAAATAACAAAGGTTTCCATCATTTATGTTTATATCGATACATTATAACTAAGAGGAAAAATGGGGGTTTTATGTATATAACTGTAGAAGTCTGTGTTTTTTTCTAATGTAACAGCATTAAAGGCATAGTAAAGCAGGGCTGTCCTCTTTGTTTAAATTTTATGATGATACATTCTGCCCCATATTTTTTTTCTGACAGTCAGAATTATTGTTTTGCCTGTGCTGGCAAGCTATAAATATTAGATCAATCCTATAGGCTATAACTGAGATAGCTGTCATCAAGAGTGACAAATATGTTGGCAGGATTTCCCTGACAAGCACTGGCAGAGCAAAATGCTTTTGCACACAACGGAAAGTAATAGACTATTCTTTCAGTTGGGAGGTACCCTGTGGGGTTCAAAGACTGCATTGCACAAGGTGCATGGTGGCCATTACCTTGGCATGTACTCACATAAGGGTTTCTGGAGACAGAAAGCCAGACTCTTTAGAGCTAGACTGAAACAGAACTTACTGGAGTTACATCTCCTTTTGTGTAGGAACTTGTTGCAGTAAACAGTTAAGTCTTTGCTGCTGCAAGCTGGTCCATATAAGGGCAGACCATATATGTTCTTGAAACAAAAGCTGTTCCAAGCACATCAACTTTTACTTCTTTGCTGTAGAACTTCATATTCATTTTCTTTTCCCAGATGGGAAAAAAATTACTTTAATTAGTTCCTCAAGTGTTTTGCCTAGTTTATAATTTAAATCCAGAGCAATATGTTCTGTCAAATAAAGTTCAAAAGCAATATGCCTAGGCTTCTTTGTCTTCCACCACTGTCATCATCTTGACTGGAGATAATCTACCGATTAATTAATAAGTTGTCTCTGCACATTTACTTCTGCTTAAGTTGTCATGACTGAAGAAAAATCTCTTCCCCTTTATGATAAGGGACAACCTTATCAAACCTAGGTGCTTTTTGTGCCTCATTGGGCAATCTCATGAGCTTGTTTTTAAAAATACTATATAGGCAGATAGATTAGGTTTAGTCATGTGAGAAGCAGGGAGCTCGATTTGGAGATCCTTATGGGCTCCTTTCAACTCTAGATATTTTACCATTCTATGTTTCTATGAAAGATAATGCTGTTTATATCACTTTGCCTTTGAAGGTTTCATCTGCCACCTTGAGCTAAAGACATATTTTAAAATAAAAATGATTCCTCAGGATATTAAGTGGGTGGTGGTATGCCCCTTCCAGGCTAAATAATACATCACAATGGCAATATCATTTTCATAGACAGAAAAAACAGTATGGAACTGCAGTTCTTTCTACTGAAGAATTTAAGTAAAAATAGTGGTAATGTCTTACTTTTTTACTAAAAGAACATGTGAAATGGTGGCTTTCAGTTCTTCAGACAAGAATATCCTTTCAGATGTAAATCATACAGGGAAAGAAAATGCTGTAGAAAATATGGGGATAGCAAGACAGTTCTACATAAAATAGATTTGTCTTGAACATTGTTTCTTATTTTTACGCTAAACAAAAAAAATAGAAAAGAAAAAGAAAAAAGTTATTAAAGGAGGTATGCCTCTTTAACTATGAAAGCTGATAAACTAAGAAAAATGCAAGTTTGTAACATCTAACAGCTTGAATAAAACAGGATGGATTCACCACAAAGGCAGGTGCTATGTTCTGCAAGATATTGATATGATTTACCTTAAAAATTGGAAACTTAATTCTTTGATAAGCTAATAATGTTTGTGATATAAAGTTAATGCAAAATGGTTCACTACTGAAAGACTGAAATAAATTCTGTCACTCATAATTCCCTTCATGAACATAGTGAGTTTCAATATTTAAGAGTGTAAATGATGGAAAGGGAAATCACCGTATAAGATTCCTCACTTGGTGCTGACAATAAACCCTTCCTGAAACATCTTCCTGTATTTTCACTCCTGAAGTGCTTCTGAATAACTTGCCAGTCACAAGTAACTGTGTTAGACTGTGTAATTTGATTTATTGGTGTGATAAACATCTTGCAGTTGATAAACAGCTAATGCATATGCACACCAATGTATCTGATAACTACTCTCCAGTCTGGCTCCACCCAATCCATTTTGATATATGGTCCCACTGCTACAAATCTGTCAGAAATGCAGTTGTGTTACTCTTAAACCTATCTCCATAAGGATGTAGTGTTAGTTAGCAGGTTAGATAAGGTAGAGGCTGTGTCACCAGAGCCAGGTTAAGGAGCACTTGTGCGATAGCTTTGACATAAGATTGCAGGGCTGATGAATTCTGCAGTGGGTGACATTGAGCTGTGACGGGCAGGCTGGGGTACTAGATTTTCCTTGGTGTTTTCAAAATCTTAATCTGTCTTCATCCTCACTGTCATCACAGCTTAAGTATGTTACCTTATGTATGTACCTGTGCTTGTAAAACTGAAAGGGCAGGTCTTCATCAACATAACACCTCTTCCACTGGGCAGTATAAACAGAAACAATTTTGTGTTTGAATCAGTTTTAGAGACTAAAAACCTATAGTCTTTGGTCTTCAGGAAAAGGCATTCATATAAATATTTCCCTATGCTTACTATATTGGGATACTTAAAAATAAACCGAATTTGGGATCAATTAAAAGCCAGCTTTAATTAAATGTGTACAGTTTTACACTGAAATGGATACTCTGCACCTGGAATTAACTGATCTTCCCCTCTCTCTTTCACTTATTCCTCTACATCTCAAAATAAAATATTTTTCTCTTTCTATGAAATACATTTCCACAGAGAAATCTGTATATAATATTAAATAACAGTTGAATGATTAACAGAATCACAGCCCTTTAGAAAATGGGGAAGTCATTCCTCACCTCCCTTCGGAGAATACAATGGACCATGACAATAACAAAGCCTTGTAATGAATCAAATACTGCAAAAAGTATCTGAAATAATATTGATCTTTTGTCTGTCATGGCCAGAACTGCAGACATCCAAGTCAGTGCTAGAAGTGGCAACACCACACAGGAACTCCAAAGGGATGCCCTATTGAAAGAAAAAGTAGCACTGTATTATTATAAAAAAATATTAAAAGATCACTTTTAAAATAAAACATATTTAAGGATGACACTTTACCAAGTTAACTTGAAAATCACAGAAAAGTAACATTGTTGGTACTTTATGCTCAAAAGAAAATCCTGTATTCAGTTAATAAACAGTTGTAATTTTTTTGTTTTGTTTTTGTTAAAATTATTTAAAAGTGCTCAGCACTCTATACAGTGTTAGCAAACACAGTTGTCATATCAGACTATTGTCTCACATGCACTGTATAAGATTTGTAACAAGAAGATGTAAATGATCAGGACTAACATGGCATTACTGGCGGTGGTGGCTGACAAAGCTGTTGTTGAAACTACTCCACACTTGGCACATTTGAGCGTCAAACCGCTATGAGGCTCACTCATCTGACTGCAAACAAACAGAACACCCACAAAAAGAACAAAATATTGAATTGTCACCAAAAAACGTTGCTACTGAAATTTAGCTTTTAAATATGACGTCATGCAGAGAAAAGTAAGTAGGCTTATTCAGGATGAATGCTGTATGTTGTTGCAAAACCATACTTTGTACTTTACATTACTGTTAGCTTTAAATGTTAATGCTAATGGGCCTTCATTTCATGCAGACTCTGTTTCTTCCATTTAAGCTAAAAAAGGCCCCAAATGTCCAGTGATCAAAACTGCTCAGTACACTGAAGTAAACATAAGCACGTGCTAGAATAGACACACAAAGTGAAATCCCTCTATTCAGACCTGTTAAAAGGCTTTTGTATCCAAATGTGCTTGAGAAAGAATGTAAGATACTTAAAGGAGGAGTATGAAGTATGTGCAATTACAGACCATTGATAGGGAAAGAAACCTGCAAAATATATTCAAGCATCAAATCAGCATGGGCGTACTGTATAGTCAGATTTGTACTAGTGATCTGAATGGCCCACCAACATCTGGAATGGTTTTATTCGTACCATACGACAGTCTGAATACAGGGCTTGAAATGTATGGAATCTGATGAAATAAATATCAGTTGGTACTAAAAAAAGGGTGACCTGTTTTGCATTTTAATAAAACACAGTACACAAGCATTAAGCTCAAAGCATTTTATATGGACAATTGTACCTCAGCACCTGTCAGAAGAGTTAAAGCATAAAACCTGAAATTTAAATTTTCTTTACATACAGCATACATTCAAATTCCTAGTCAATTAAAAAAGAAAGTTACTTGCTATTCCTGCTCTTTCTGTTACCTGAACCAGTAATAACCATAGCTGACTTAGATGCAATAGGAAGGCTGCTTTACCTATTTTCAGCTAGAAAGTGATCAACATAGTGAATACAGGTAACACTTCATTTTTATTTCCAAGTTATTTCAACCAATGTTACTCTTTTTTTTTATTGCTAAACCCAGCATTCATGTTAAGATTTTTAACACATTGCCCCAAACAACATTGAACTTCCAGTGGCTTTCATTTTGATAACCAGATGACGTCTTTCTGTATAAGTAGCGCAGTATATTTTCCATAAAAAGACGGTGAGAACAATTACCTTGTATAAAGTTATTATGGGGTGTGAAAAGAGCTCAGTGAATTTGCATTCCGTTTACAACAATTAAAGGTCTGTGTTAGTGAATGAACTAGAAAAATTCTTTGGATAAGCTTGAACTAAGCTTGGAAAAATACTTTATCTCTTTCCTTGGCAATACTTCAATGCTGTAAGAATGGATTATTCTCTTTGTCTCTATAGACTCATTCTAGATCTTGCAAGTGATAGAACTTCATGTCTGTGTAGACCAAATATAATCTTTGTGGCTTGCTGTATGTATATTTGTGCTACCCCTTATGCCAGGGAAATGTTTGATATCCATCAAGACACTTGTTGATTCTCCATATGCTTAATTAAGTGGGAAAAAAACCCATATGGAGTTAACATATTTGACATATTCTCTGCTTTAAGTCCTACATAAATGATTTCTACAGCTAAATGTTTCACTAAACTTTTGAGAGGTATAAGTCCAAAGTGCACTGGAAAGAATGAAGTTACCTTTTCGAGCATGGCAAGAGATATTGAAGAAATTAGTGACAATCCCCTTTCTACTGAAGGGTAAATTCGGCATCAAATTCAATGCCCCAAAAATGACCCAAGACTCTTCATCTGCCAACTAGTATCAAGGCAGACTGTTGCCAAGCCACCATATCATACTGTCACATAAGTCAAGATTATTTCTCGATTAGGGCATCTACCTGCCTTCCCAGAACAGCTGGATTGTTTCTGACAGAATAATTTCTAGTTCTTTATCCACCTATTTTGAAATAAAATAACTATCTACTAAGTTGTACACTGTTAGAAAGTTAGTTATTTTTTTCATCGAGAAAGTATACTGTAAACAAATAGATTTCTATAGCCAGCGATTAAGTAGCTGAAAACAAGAGTTAAGCCATTTGTCCACGGTGACTGGAAGAATCATAGTGTGCCAATTTTTAAAAAGGATAGACAAGACAATCCTGGGAACTACTGATAAAGCTGGTGAGGGGACTGGAGAAAAGGTCTTATGAGGAATGGCTGAGAGAGCTGGGGATGTTTCTCCTGGAGAAGAGGAGGCTGAGGGGAGACCTCATTGCTCTCTACAACTACCTGAAAGGAGGTTGTGGAGAGGAGGGAGCTGGCCTCTTCTCCCAAGTGACAGGGGGCAGGACAAGAGGGAATGGCCTCAAGCTCTGCCAGGGGAAGTTTAAGCTGAACACTAGGAAAAAAATTTCACAGAAAAGTTCATTGGGCGCTGGCAGAGGCTGCCCAGGGAGGGGGTTGAGTCACCTTTCCTGAGAGTGTTTAAAGACGGGTGGATGAGGCACTGAGGGGCATGGTTTACTGTCTGATAGGAATGGCTGGACTCAATGATCCGGTGGGTGTTTTCCAACCTGGTGATTCCATGATTCTATGATTCTATGACCTGTCAGCCTCACCCCTGTGCCTGGGAAAATCATGGAATAGATCCTCCTAGAACCTGTGCAAAAACACATGGAGGACAGGGAGGTGATTAATGGCAGCCAGCATGGCTTCACCAGGAGCAAATCCTGTCTGACCAGCTTAGTGGCTTTCTATGGTGGGGTGACAGCAGCAGTTGACACAGTAAACTGATGAATGGGATATATCTAGACTTCTGTAAAGCCTTTGAAATGGTCCCCCGTAACATCCTTCTCTCTAAACTGGAGAGTTATTACATGTTAAGAATGTTGATGGAGCAATGCAGATGAAAGAAAGGATAAGAACTTAATACATTCTAATGAAAAAAGAATAAAAGAGACAAAACAAAATGAAAGTTTTTGGTACATATTTGTCAAACTAATGGTGAAAGAGCTGAAAACCATAAAGATCTAATTGAACTAATATTAAATGCAAATTACATCAACTGAATTATTTATAATTTTCTAATCTAATCAATGAATTGAACTTACTAGGAATGCTACCGTTAGTGAAACAGCAGAATGATTGAAAGTGAAGCTGTAATAAATTTACCCATAACACTAATACACAGTAAAGTCAGGATACCTTTACTTATCATTGCTAGAAATGCAGATATTGGTGGTGATAACTACAAGCTGGCTCAAAAGACAAGAGTAGAACATGTAGTTATAAAAAAACAATTACATGAAGTTTAAGTATACTTTCATAATCATTGGGATGATGATGATGCACTTGTGAAATATTTTTCTCCATACGGAATAAGTCCAGTTTTTCTGCTGCAGTACTTCAAAGCATTGTCATCCACTGAAAAGCAATTTCTGATACCACCACTGTCATAATTATTTCTTCTCATAATAACAAATGATATTTGCATGTAAATACAAGTAAACACTAAAAAAGAACTTCCGTTTATCTTTTTTCCTTTTTTTAAACTTTTAAAATGCGGTATTGTACTTTGAAACCTGTTGCACTAATTTAGACAACACATCTATGTATATATGGATATAAGAACAAAGGCAAATTCTTCACAGAGTCAAGATGGCAGAGTACGATCAATCTCATTAAGGCATATATTGCTGTAAAATATATTTTGTAACAGTTTACACTAATAAGTAACATTTCCCACCACAATAACTAAAGTTGACAGCCAGACAAAAATAATTGTTTCTTTTAGTTCACACAGTTCATAAAGCTGTTTTCTGGAGTGCAACAATTTTCCGTGTGTGACATTCTTGTGAAACCTGTGTTCAGATTTGTTTAATCCTCATTATTATTACCTTAATACTGTTGTACTTGTGTTTTATTATTATGTGTACTTTGTTTAGTTGCATTCCCTCAGGGTAATGCAACAGCAGCTTTTGAGATGGATGGAATCTGTTAGACACACTGTTAAATTGATATAAAAGGTCAAAACACAATCAAAAGAACTTTTGGTGAATATCTGTAATTGAAAATTGGTGATACAATTTTAATAACCCAATCGTTGCTTACCCCGCTCTGTGTTTGAGCTTTTTATCTAGGATTCCATCTCTGGAAACAAGTTTATTAAATACCAAAATGCCAATCACCATGTTGACCTGTTGAACAGAAAACAAATAGTTGATTTTCTGGTGCTTGAAAGAAAATACTTTGTCCTGTTACTTCAGAAAAATGCTCTTACAGGCCTGAAAAATGCCTCTAGTTGCGTTTCTGTGTATTTCACTAGAAATTGTGCAAAACTGTCCCTGAGCACACCAAAAGCGTGCATTCTCCAATGGGTAACATGTACTCACACTATCAGAGGCTCGTTTCTGAAATTTGAATTATGCCTGGTATCAAGTTATATGTGTACATGTCTGGTGGCCAGAAGCTTGAGTAACAGAGCTATAATATTTCCTCAATTTTAATTGCAATGATACATTCTATTCCAGGAACGGCACTGCATTTGAGTTGTGGGCACAGGGAAGAGTTAGTCAGAGCACATGATGACCGTAACTCTGTTCTTTTTTAAGCACTTAAGGCCCATATGGGTGTTCCTACTTATACAGAACCAGCCTGTGGATTTCCATATCCTCCTGCACATTAGTCATTATCTTTGTCATTCAGCAAAATGCCAGTCTCGAGCCTTGTTTGACTGCAGTTTCCTTTCTTTTGTAGTCGAGATGAATGCCTGTGGTAAGTCTCTTTAGCTCCATTAAAGTAAATGGTGTTATGATCACATACATGGGTTGAAGACCTAACCTAAAAAAAATTCAAGTGTTTCAGCAGTCAGACTTTGGCAGTCCATGGACATACTAATGGCATTTAATGGACAACTTAATGACTGTTATTATGCATTTGTATTATTGAGCTGAACTCTATGGACCTGTCTCTGCATGGCATGTAAAGAGGTAATACCAAGTTCTGAATCTATTAAATAAATGTTGCTTATTTTTTCCTAATTAGAAAAGAGTAATTCTTTTTTTCATTTCAAACAGATTTTTCAAGACCTTTGCCAAAATACCTAATTGTTGCCAGTCTGTCCCACAACTCTTTTCCAGCTTTACTTATTATCACTTTATTTTCAGTATTTACATTTTTCACCTAATGTTATATAATTCTTTTGCTTCGTACACTTAGGCTTAAGTGGCTACATGGAACAGCTCCTTCCAGAACTACTAGCTAATGGCAGGGCAAGCTGCAACTGTGAACTTCAAACATCTCTGAACAAAGCTTGCCAATTACACAGAGAACATACAGTTCCATGTGAAAATTATGACTGGCTTTTTGTAAACATCCTTGGCTCCTCTATCATGACAAGGACTCTGCATTGTACAAAAGGATCCTGGCTTGACTCCAGGCAATGATGAGACAAACTCGAAGGGAGTAGTAAACATCCATTTCAGGAAAATCTATGTAGCTAAATGGCTGTATCTTTGATGACTGCTAAGACAGATTCCTTTTGCAAGGGAAAATCAGAAATAACCAGTGTTGATAGAGCTATTCTAGTATGAAATTTGTGGAGTGGAAAGAAGAATTAGATTCAAAATCTGTGAGGGAAAAATGCTAAACTAATTATTGTAAAAAATCCATACAGAATGCAGAGCAGATGACTGATAGCTGATGGCACATGTAGGGCGCAATTTTTCTTACCCTAAAGTAGGCACCTGAAATACTTATGATGGTTTGAGTCCCAAAAGTGCATATTTTTCTCCACTGACAAAGAAATATAACTGGAAAAACTAGCTTAGATGCAGAATTCTACATTGTGGATTTCTACAATTAGGCAAAGTGAATCCTACACCTAAATGCATTTCCAGAGATATCAAAGACTAAAACACAAATCAGTAGCATTTCCCAGATATGGTGATATTTTTCTTTGCCTGCAAAAGTAGTAGCCTTGGAGAACTTGTAGGCTCGTTCCACTCCTCAAGCTGCTTTTGCTGGCACAGCAATACGCTGCCAAACAGCACTAGCAGACTGTCACTGAACTTCACAAGGCAGTGACGATTGTGTAGATGCTACTGATAATAACTCAGTGATGCCTGTAACGAGTTTTCTGTGTCATTAATCACTGTATTAATTTTTCACAGCTTTCTGTGTGAACATGGAGAGATATATGGTATAAAGATGCGATACAATTAAATGAATCATGCACTCAAAATACTGAAGATATGTTAAACAATACTAAGCTCGGTATTTACAGAGAAATGTAATGCTACTGTATAGCTAAGCATTTATAATTTAAAAAGTACATTCTATCATTTAATGTGGAAAGAATGGAAACTATATTAATGTTTACCAAGACAACAGCAGCTGCAGGTCCAACAAAAGCATAAAGTAGCCCTCCTTCAAGAGACAGCCAACAGCTAGAAAGAACAGGAGAGAAGAACTAACACAAATTAAAAATAAGTATAACACATTG
Organism: Piaya cayana; assembly: GCA_013389865.1. Classification (NCBI taxonomy): domain Eukaryota; kingdom Metazoa; phylum Chordata; class Aves; order Cuculiformes; family Coccyzidae; genus Piaya; species Piaya cayana. The sequence goes on along the minus strand of WAAB01004771.1, from coordinate 141,451 downwards.
CTAAGAAAGCATTATTAATTACTACAGCATGAGATTCTTCCCATGCATGTTCAACCTTACATACAGAGATTCATATGCACATAAACAGAATTACTTTGCTGATATGATGATGTAGGGAGTCGAAAGTTATTTCCTTTACCAGTTGTTAATGTTTCAAAAGGTTTAATGTGAATTATACATGTACTGAAATGCCTAAAATGTATTACGAGCACAGTAGAAAATAAGTTTGCAAATCTGTATTGAATCCTCTCTAATCACATATAATGAACAGGACTTGTCAGATAGGTATCTGGAAATATTAACAGGTTACAGGGTCTGACAGTTCTATACCTAAAGCAATGAAAGATAAAGTACTTGTAAGTTAGTATTTCAGAAAAAAAATAGGTTTCTACATATCTTCTATTGCGTCATTTAGCAATTGCTATTAGAACTAAGTCTTACAGACAATATTCCCATTAAAGTAAAATCATATATGATCCAACTGTCTGTATTCTCTGGTATACTCTGCAAGCAAACTATATAAATGCATATTTTAAAACATCTGAAATCCGTATNAAGTTATTTCCTTTACCAGTTGTTAATGTTTCAAAAGGTTTAATGTGAATTATACATGTACTGAAATGCCTAAAATGTATTACGAGCACAGTAGAAAATAAGTTTGCAAATCTGTATTGAATCCTCTCTAATCACATATAATGAACAGGACTTGTCAGATAGGTATCTGGAAATATTAACAGGTTACAGGGTCTGACAGTTCTATACCCAAAGCAATGAAAGATAAAGCACTTGTAAGTTAGTATTTAAGAAAAAAATTCATTTCTACATATTGTGTCATTTAGCAATTGCTACTAGAACTAGGTCTTACAGACAATATTCCCATTAAAGTAAAATCATATATGATCCAACTGTCTGTATTCTCTGGTATACTCTGCAAGCAAACTATATAAATGCATATTTTAAAACATCTGAAATCTGTATTTTCTGTAGGTTTCTTGTAGTTTTTCATACTGCATTAGGCCTTTCACTGAAAAACGTCAGATTTCCAACTTAGGGCAGTTACAGAATCAAATTATAAATATTTGATACACCATGATGCAAAGCTTGCCATATCTGAAAAAGATGAGGAGCTTCACACACTAAAGTAAATGCAGCTGTGCTATTTTCCTAGTGATTAGACATTCAAAGAACCGCATGTTTATTTCAATGCATGATCACACCTACATATAAGAAAACTCAAGTATATGCATTCAAATAATTTACTTGGATATTGCACCCAGAAACATTCACATCAGAATCATGTATTTTCTTTATTTTCAAGTACTGTTTTTGTAATTTTGAAAACCAAGAAAGTTAAATACCAGCACGTCATAATACTAATAGTCTCTTACTGCAGGGATTCTAACTGCAAAGAATAAAAGTGTTTCCCATTGTAATGAAGGCACATGAAGCCTGGTACATGAGCCAAATTGCATCATTGTGCCAGTTTCTGGAATGATAAATTGATGCAAATAGCTTCACTGATAAAAGTGTCATACATGCAGGCTATTCTGCCTCAAAAAGAACCCCAATAATATTCAATTTATTTCTATAATGTCAAAGAAAAATGCTTTCAAAATGGCTTATTAATTATAAGAGACTGAGAACATGGGCTTCTGAGAGGGAGGAATGTATTTACAGTGTATTCCCTAGCAATATGAACTTTTAAACTTAGTGAAGACAACCATTCTGTATAACTAAGACACGTAATTAAAATTTTCCTGTTTACTGTTAATAAAAAAAATTGACATATTGTAGTTGAAACATATTTTCAGTTACCTCTGCTGAACAAAAGTGTCAACAAGTTTTCTTTTAAATAAAAAAAAAGCTTTCTACCACAAAAAACTTTAAGATCATGGGACAATTGTTCCCACCCTTTCCAATGCCCTCAAGTCAAAGAGCTGTTTAAAAAAGCAACTTCCACTTTGCGGATGAGCTGGAAAAAATGTAGAAGTTGTCCTTTTTTCTTTACACAATTAGAATTTCCAATAATCTAGATTTTCAATAGTGTGTGATGTGAATTTTGCAATGTATTCGATATCTGCCAGTTGATAACTGGGAAATACGCTTTTTTCCAATTATTTCTGTTGAAGACATTCTGACAACAGATTCCCAGGCACCTTCTTAAACCATAAGGAAATTGTAAATGTTTAACTATATTTTTCCTTCCTCTCTTCATTTTCTTTGGTCTGATAGAATCTTTTATGCTTTATAGTTGTTTTTATTTTATTTTCTTACTCTGACTTTTTTCTCCCTGATCTCCACATAGCAGAAAGTCATATGAATAGTATTAAGATGATCCACTGGTGGTTTTATGAGACTATGCTACATGGTCACAAAATACTTCTGAGTGATGAAGTATCTGTAGACTTGCTCCTGTGTCCTGTACATTTTGTGAGTTGTTTCATGCTCTCCAGGAGAATGGTTTCTGCTCTTAGGAGAGCAGCACTATGTCAGAATTTAATTTTTTTCCAATGTAACAAATTTCTGGAAGTTTTCTGCACTGGTCAGTGTGTAGGTCAATGAGTAGGTCACTCAGGTTTACTAATGAAGGCTTCTAGTAGTGCTGAATTCACAGCCCTGATTGTCTGAACAGTACTTTCTTGAACTCACACAAATAGTTGGAAAAAACAATCAAGCTTTCAGATACACAAATGTATTTCAGATATCCTGAAATACCTAAAAATTTGTCATTGCGGAGTTTTATTATTTTATGGATATCTCTTCTCATGGTCTATCTATATCAGTATAAGAGTCTGCATGAAATATTTTTCATATGTAGTTTTAAATGTGCAGTAATGTAATTCTCTAATAATTACGACTAAAAGAAAATTGTAGAAATCAGGGACTGTTGATCACAAAACTTCTTTGAATGTGAACAATTCAAGCCAGTCCCATGAGTCATACACCACGTAAAACTCAGATCTGCTTCAAAAATCCTTGGGTCTCCTTCCTTTCCATCAGTCTCTTTACATGTGGGACTATGGGACTGGAATAAATTCCTTCATTTTCACTCTTAATTTTCCCCATTTGAAACTGTCATTTTCAAAAATAGCATCTTACAGCAGGAATATATTGCAACAGGGCTCATTTCTGATGGCAGCATGTGTGTAATTGATTGCAGCCAAACAGGTCAAATATAGTGTAATCAGTTAAAAAACTTACACAAATGCTTTAGTTATTGAAGGAAGAGCAGGACAGGAGCTCTATTATTACACTGCCTAGCAGTTGCTATGGGACACAATTCTTTGCTGGCTTCTAGGGTAGGACATCCATTCGTTACATTCCTTGTTTTCCATATGTAATTCTGATATCAAATACCAAGAGAAAGTATTTGCAAATAAGATGAGAATGCTGAATTATGGTTCTGTTTGTACCATGTATAGGACCTTTAGTGCTTTTGTCCGATGGTACTACGTCAGCTGAATTTGGATCCTGGGAGAAGAACTGTTCATGTACGGAGACCTGCTATTTTTCACTTTCCAGTTTGCCCTTAATGAATGATTTGTTGCTTTGTCTGAATATTTCAGTATATCCTCTTTTAAAAATGCATTCAGCCCACGGAGGAAGTAGGAAGCAGGAAGCAACACTAACTAAAGCAAGTAGTCATACATGAATAATTTCAGTAGAATAAATGCAGTGGGATAGATCCTATAAGGGACAGAGCCAAAGGGATCTGGACATTGTGATCCTGTGATATGTAATTCTCACAGTCTAAAAGATATTCCACTTCTGGTTCAAGGACTCAGTAATAAAAAAGCCAGCAAGATGAGCTTGTATTAGTTAGAAAAAATGTCAGAGGAGCAATTCTTCAATATAGTTCCCTCAAAATGGTTATGACTATTGTTTTGCTGATGATTGCTAGTGCCATCCCATAGTTAAGCACTTCAGTGAGGTAAGCTATTTCTCATTAAAAAAATGCAAGACACCCATTGTCACAATTTAAAAATAAGCAGCTCAGAGGTTAGAGCTGATATTCAGGAAGAAATTTGGGTTTGAATCCTTGCACACCCAGAGCTGGAGCAATGGCTGGAAGCCTCCCATGCTATGTGCCAAGAGGCAGGGCAGGGAGGGGGAATCCTGATTTCAAGCAGTGATGATGCGAAGGAGAATAATTAAATATTCATTGAAGCAAGGACTTGACCTAACTCATCCTCATCTCTGATGAATGCTCTCATTACCAGGCTACAGAGTCATATTTCCTCTCTTTCTGTCCAGATGCATATGTAATTTCTCAGGCAACGTGAGAGGAGCTCCTAACAGGATGACTGCAGGAAAAGCACTCTCACATACATAACATCTCAGTGGTTGGAGCAGCTTGCTGATAGGAGGGATGCTTAATGCAAGCTCCTTCTTCAACAGGAGACAACTGAAGGGCAGTCTTGCAGAGGAGTGAATTTTCCACAGTGCTAAAGATGCACTATAACCAGCCAAATGTATTTACAAAATGTAAATAAGGTACACGTATCTCCTGCTCACTGTGTATCTCAAGTACAGCCCCATCCAGGAAATGGGCTGGATCAAGCACTCCAGGAGAGAGGGGATGGATGGGAGAACTGTTTTAAGATTCCTGTGAGGCTTTGTCTCCAAGCAGCTCAGAGGCATCAAAACTGAAGTACATGCTAGATGGCAGAGAGCTGGGTGCCAAAGAAACTCTTGCCATTACATTTTTAGACAGGTTTAGAGGTTGGTAAAAGCTAACCACAACATTTAATGCTCTCTTTGATAAATGCACTTAGGTGGCTAAGTGGACCTGAATCTCAATGTTTCCAAAAGGCCTGCTGCTTCAGCTCCTCACAAGAAATCCAGGCTCCCCAGCACTTTGCTAAGCTCAGTCCAAGACTAGCATATGGTTTTCTTCTTGTTCTTTTGTGGACTTCTCAGTGACTCTTAGGGTAGTTCTCTCTGTAACTGGATACCTGTAGGGCCTTTAGTCTAATCTATGTAATTCCTGATGGGTGTAAGAGTCATGTTAATTAAAACCATAATTTATCATTTCAGAGTGACTTACTAGTGGGCTGTTCCATATCCTTTCGTCTTGGTGAAGCCTATTGATATTGCAACCACCAATGCTGGTAAACCTGAAAGAAAACCAAAACCAGTAGTAACTTCTAGGTGATGAGCAAAATATTGCTCTTCTGCCTGGACAAAAAATGACAGGGCAAGCTACTGCAAAATGGCCGATTTTACATGGAATGAATCATTTAATGAAGCACAAGTGCGATTGCAGGATTTGTTTTTTCTGAAACACTGGCAAGGAGGAGGACACTGTTTTCAGCCCACGGTGTACCACTTTGATGTAGCTAAATTACTGGTACAACTGACAGGTCTTAAAGTGAACTAGGAAGAGGTTTCATGAATATTCAATGAATGTTTTTTCTTGTTTTATTTTGATTTCTTACACTACTTTGCTGAAAATCTCCTAAAATGTTGTTAAAACATATTTATAAAAGAATGTTAAAATATACATCAGCACAGCTTGATCTTTAGATAAAGTGGAAAGGCTCCTAACCTAGTTTTCTTTTTAGTACCATACTGGTTTCTATATTCCAGCTTTACTGAAGAAAATTATTATATTGTTGACATTGTCGCTGCATTAAACATTTCATTCCAATGATTCTAAGGAAACGAATTTATGGACTTACCCCATCCAAGGCACAGGAAACGCTTCCTTATAAGCCGTGTCCTAATTTTTCCAGTAACAGCCATATATGACTGCCACGCTTCTGTCAAAACCCAACAGAATGAAGCTAAGAAGAAGAAGTGTAAAAATGCGGTGGTTGTGGTGCAGATGCCCTGCAGGGAGCAAAGAGAAGCTCATGCTGAATACTTAGGGACACTTGTTTCTCTTTTCAATTCAAACAGTTGTCATATTCTATCATCTTGACCTTTATTCTTAGTATCAACTTGCCTTTTTAGGTTGTGGTTGCCAGAGAGAAAGAAATAAACATGTTGATGGGGCTAAGGCAGAAGAGGTTTTGAGTGTTTTCCCAAACATTGAATGTGCAGAGCAGGGACAAAGAACACTAAATGAATCATGTTACCAGGTTTTTCTCAACAAGAGAAAAACAAGGGATCATCATAAAGCCATTGTAGTAAGCAAGTTATAAACATAACTGCTTATGAAATCTTTCAGAGCTGAATACAGAAAATATATGGGGAAAATGCTCCTAATGCTCCTAACTGCCATATATTTTCTTTTTCCTCTATGCAGAAAGACCCTGACTGAATTGAAGGCAATAGATTGTTTGATTTATTTGATTTAAAAAAAAAAATTAAGTCTTATTGAACGTTACCCTATTGTAATATAGTTCCTGAGATCTTTTTACCTTTAAAAATCATAACCTTAACAATTACCCTGGGCATTGGTATTTTTGGGTGCCAGTCATTTGTCATCTGAGAAGTATTTTTAGCACATGCAATTGGCTTGTTTTTTTCACTGTAGACCTTAATTAAACTTGACATTGTAGCTAATATAAATAAACTTATTGGCATAAACGGTGATTGACCTTCCACTTTGTTGCTTATAATGCCAGTTGCAGGCTATAAAATGTAGTGTGCATTGTACCCCAGTACCAGAACCACATCAGTAATACTGAGAATATCCTTATCACAATTTGGAGCGTCAAAACTATACAAAGCTTGCTACTCCATTTCACACATCCAACAATAACAATGCACGGCTGTAGCTGAGAAATGTCTGTATTACTTTATGACTATTACTTTGTGCAGCACACACATCTAATCACTACCTTACACACATGTAAAAAATATTAGTTAATTTTATTTACAAAAATTCAAATTTGGCAAACTGTTTAGGGAGAATGTATGCAAGTAACTACTCATATACAGTTGCTTGCATATATTCTTGAATTAGGGCTGATATCTACAAAATTTTGGAAGGATATGACACTGCACATGCTTCTTAGTTCATTTTATATTCCCAGTTACTTTCATGTCTTATTGTTTTGAATTTTCTATTGTGTTCATTTTCCTACATTCTTATCCAAAATCAGTTGTGCTTGTCCAGTCCAACAGTTATGTCAAATATACAACTGAAAGCTGATATCAACCTCTGAATTTTCAAAAAGTTATGGACTTGAGTCAAAACTTATTGATTTCCTGCTGTGAATTTACATGTGACAAATACATTGCTTTCTAATCCTGGGTCAAATTATCTGTTTAAATCTGGGGGAAAGGGGTTCTACATAATTATATGCAAGAGAACTGTTGTTTATTTTTAAAAAAACTGAGAATGTAAACTGGAAAAAAGATGTCAGATCTACCATTCCATCTGAGACGTTTTCATTAATTCTAATGTTTAGATGTCCCTAAGTACGTGGAATCATAAAATCTATCCTGTTAAAGCCTGACTGATAGCAAGATTTCCTGTATATGAAAAATAAATACTTATTTAAAAGGAAAGCTGTGCAGTGAAACACACAACAAATATAATAGAACATATGGAAATGCTCTTTCTTTTACTAGCTGGCTCAGACGTCATGAATTCCCAATATGCAACTTTAATTTGCTTTCCTATAAATGTTTTTGTAAAAGCTGGCATGTTCTATCAGAATGAGAATTAGACAATAAAATTACTTTAGAGAAATAGTAGAGAATCTCTTAGAGTGAAACCACATAGATGAAACAGTATTATGCTGAAAAAATTGGGAATATACTATTTCCCTTATAGGTAATGCAAATACAAACAAGTCCTGATCTTTTTGGTGAAATCATTACTAACTGTTATGTAGGATTTAGTTCATAATTTATCGCCTGTATTGAAAGAAAGATAGATGATGATAATCTAATACAAATGTGGACACGGTTGTTGTGGAAGAAAGAGCTGTGACGGAAATGTTAATGGTCATGTTAATTATAACATAAGAAGACAGAAGGAAGTTTTATTAGAAGCATTCTGTGTTCTGGCTGGAGTATATGACTGCTGGTTATATCTAACTGTACTGAATGGCAGACAGGGGTCATTAATGAATACGGATGTCAAGTCTGTGCCACTGATATAACCTTGTATTTGTATCATACACCACCAGAAAGATGCAAAACAGCCTCTAAACATCACCTAACAACCACTACAAGATTGCATTGACAGGATTTGCGCTGACAAATGAAACTCCCCTCTCTCTGGTATAGCTGTGAGCTCAGTATGGTTGACCAACGCTCCCTGGAGATCTGGCTTTTATGTACTTCTGTGTTTTTCCCTTTTGATAAATAAATAAACAAACAATGCTGTGTAGGAAATGCTATATTTGGGAAGTCTATTCCAAAGCCAAGCAAAAATTAATTTGCACCAAAGGCTGTTATTAAATGGTGAATTGATTATCACAAGCCAGGGAGCCATAATTTTAGCAAATACTTTATTAGTATATTTTTCTTTCTTACTATGTGAAGGACTACTCCAAATCTCATCTCTTCTCTTCTCTTTTCTCCCTTGCCAAGGGACTACCACCTCCCCTTACCTTGATGCGGCAGCAGCACTAATACCTAATGGCTCATCACTCACAGAAAACTTCAGTGTGTCAACCTATCTGCACCAAGAGATACTGCTACACATCTTCCTCATTGCTTTGGGAGGATATGTTTCTTATTTGTTTCTAATTCTTGTTTATTAAAACTCACTGAATTAATTACCTGTACTGAGCACCTGTCAACTTGCAATAAAATGAATTTTAACAGCCTAATTTATTCACTGTTCCTTCAAGCTTCTGAAATTAACTCAACCCTGTTACTTTAACCTCCTCTTCCTCCCATTGCTGTTGTTCTCAGCTCCCCATATTTAATTCCAATTACAAGTGGGTGAAGGGAGCTTTTCTGTCCTCAGAATGTACATTTAATGAGCTCTAATTGAGCCTCAAGTGTTTAGCTATCTTGAATATCTAAGTAAGACCATTCATCCCTTTTTAATAAACAATATACTTTTGAGAGCAAAGCTCACATCAGGTATCAAATTATTTCCTTCTTTCACTCTTGTAAGACTACCCACTCTGAATGAGAATACTGGAGCACAGCAGAGAAGTTGTAAAAAACAGTGCAAATTCAAAACTACCTCTTCCAGCAATTAATACTTCATGTATTGCTGATGAATGACATAGAGAATATTTATCAGTTCTTATGACCTACAAAACATAGGTCATCAATGACAGTTCAAAATAATAATTTATAATTATTTTTGAGCATATTTGGGTTGGTTTTTTGTTGTTGTTGTGGATTTTTTTAAAAATAGAACTATTTTATAATAGCCGTGTGAATAGATCTTCCACATAGAGACAAATAGAATTAAGGAGGTACATCTGATTTGTTTTCCTGCCCTGAAACAGGTTCTTTTTTCTTCTACAAACTACTTGACTGTCTCCAGGTTCTGATACATAGAATATGAATCAAAGTTACTGGAAAATGAACATGGAAAATGAAATCTGCATTGGTGACAGCAAATTGAATGGGGCTAAAATTCACTCAGCAGGGTTATGTCACGAAGGAGAAATGAAAGCTAGTAGAAAATAATTTAAGTAATAAAATTTCTTGGAGATTAAAAAAAAATCTTGCCCTTGATTTAGCTCTGAGGAGATAAATCTAAGGAAATAAATTAAATGGGTGATAATTTTATTCTTACAAAGTTCTGACCATGCACAGAATACACAAATAAAGAACACTTAAAGATTACAACAAAGAATATGTGAAACAAAGAACAAACAAAAAAGAGAAAGTAAAGGTTTTAACAAAGAGCAGAAATGTAGTTCTGTGACAAAACTGGTAGATATTATTGGATTTTTGTGGCTCTCAGTTCGTTAAGTATAAAACACTTTATCTTTTCCTTTTTCTTAAATTAAAAATAACAATTAAAAAGGAAACATCTGCTTTTCATTCCTTATTAGCTTTTAAATTACTATTTACTTTAAAACTGATTTGCACAATACAATATCTTTGTCTCAATAATAGCAGACTGTCAGAATACAAGGATACAGTATACTGGCCAGATAAACATGGAATCATAGAATCATAGAATGTTTGGGGTTGGAAGGGAACTTAAAGATCATCTAGTTCCAACCCCCCTGCAATGGGCAGGGACACCTCCCACTAGCTCAGGCTGCCCAAGGCCCCATCCAGCCTGGCCTTGAACACTTTGAGGAAGGAGGCATCCACAGCTCCCCTGGGAAATCTGTTCCAGTGCCTCACCACCCTCATTGTGAAGAATTTTTTCTTAATATATAGTCTAAATCTTCCCTCCTCCTATTTATAGCTGCTCCTACTTGCACTATCACTCCATGCCCTTGTATAAAGTCCCTCCCCAGCTTTCTTGTAGACCCCTTCAAGTACTGGAAGGTCACTATAAGGTCTCACCAGAGCCTTCTCTTCTCCAGGATTAACAACCTCTACTCTCTCAGCCTGCGTTCATAAAAGAGGTGCTCCATCCCTCTGATCATCTTTGTAGCCCTTCTCTGGAGTCATTCAGTTTCACATCCCTCTTATATTGAGGATTCCAGAACTGGACACAAAACTCCAAGTGAGGTCTCATGAGAGCACAGTAAAGGGGCCAAATCACCTCCCTTGCCCTGCTGTCCACTCTTCTTTTGATGCAGCCCAGGATACTGTTTGCCTTCTGGGTTGTTAGCACACATTGCCAGCTCATGTTGAGCTTCTCATCAATAAACACCCTGAAGTCCTTCTCTGCAGCGCAGCTCTCAATCATTTCATCCCCCATCGTGTACTGGAATCAGGGGTTGCCCTGACCCAGTTGTAGAACCTTGCATTTGGCCTCGTTGAACCTCGTGAGGTTCTCACAGCCCCACTTCTCCAGCCTGTCCAGGTCCCTCTGGATGACATCCTGTACTTCTGGTGTGACAACTGCACCACTCAGCTTGGTGTCATCTGCAAAATTGCTGCGGGTGCACTTGGTATCATTGAAGAAGAAATAAAACAACACTGGCCCCAGTACAAATGCATGAGGGACACCACGTCTCATGGATCTCCATCTGGACATCAAGATAAGACTGAATTTTAGACTAATCTCTAGAGTAAACTGCCAAGAAATAGTAGATGGACTTTCAGAGGCTGTGGGACCAAGAAGTAAGGGCTTGAATCTCAGCAGTGTTTTTCTGGAAGCGGAATGGATTTTCAATGACAAAAAATTATGGTAAGTAAAGCTGTCTCTTCAGTTGCAAACATCTTTGAAACTGTTTAGATCTTAAATACCTGAGAAATCATAACTGTGGACTTTCGGGTTTCTCTTCCAGGATCATTAATATTAACAGCAATATAAAGCTTTGAATGTACCATTTCACTTTAAAAATCCCATGCTTTTTCTTTTTCCAGCTCAACTGCTTCTAAAACCACTTGTTCAAGCAAATAATTTAAGAAATCTGATACTCATAATGAAAATAGCCCTGTAGTGGAAAAAAGTGTACTAAAACAATATTTTTCATATAATAAACCAAGAGTTATGAAACTATTTACTTTAATTAACTTATAGACAAACTTTTAAATCTTCTAGAAGTCTTCTCTGGTGTCCTTAAAAGTTGAAGTCTCAGGTGGTTTAACTTCATTACATTGTGTTCTGATATATGACATGATAACCCGAAATAGCATTTGACTTAATGAGCATTTATGTGAAAAGATATGCACAATTAATTATTATACTGCAGGATTCTATATGTGGTACAACACAGTGTGAATGGTAACCATTGCTTGGACTTTCAGAGCAAGCTAATTCTTTTGTGCAACAGCGGTGGATTTTGAGTAGTTGTGTGATCTCCCCCACAAAGATAATGATCGATAACTGAGGACACTCAATTTTTTATTCTTCTACTTTATCAGTTTTGTTTGTGCACAGGAAGTAAGATGCCTTTCTAGGTTATGATAAATATCTCTTAAGGTACCTGTAAATCTCCCAGCTATGATTTAGCTTACAACTACAATTTTACAAAGGCCAGCTGTATCACCAACAGCACCAAAATGCCACAGAAAGAAATTTTCAGCATCAAGTTTTGGGTTTATTTTTGGTATCATGTTCAAATTGTCACAACACTTGCTAAACTTTGGGGTCATTACATGTGCTTACACTCAGAGTGCAGTATAATATATTCAGCTATTTTGATTTAAAGTTTGTTTGCCTATCGTATCTTGTCTTCTCTTCTGAAGCCTGCCCTGTTATCTGACAGCAGAACTCCAATGATTCTAGTGCAATGCATTAAGTGTGATGGAAAGAAAACTTATGCTTAAAAATGTAAGTCTTCTCTGCATTTATACTGCCCAGAAATGCTTTAAATATCTGCCATCTTATTTTTACCTAAAGTTTTTCTAGATGCTACACCATCAGATCCAATTCCTGCTCCTTTTTTTTTTCCATATTTCCCTCAAAGGTATTTCTGAAAATTATTTTTTTGTGAGTGAAGCATTTGCAATCTTTACTGTCACATGAAGATCAGCCAGAATGTCTCCCATTTAATCCCAGATGCACAGTCCAGCAATAGAAATGTTATTCATATGTGATCCACTAAAAGAACATGGTGCCTGCTTTTTAGCTTCTGCCCTCTGTAATTACTTTTCTTCAAAGTTCTCCTTTGATAGCTGTCACCTCTATCACTCATATCAATAATTTCTGAATTTAAATTTGATACCACATAGCTGTGCTTTGGCATCCCTCAATTCTATCTATAGACAACTGCTGGATTTATCCAAAATAATTCCTCTGCTAGTCATTATTCTTCTTCAGACCTTAGAATGCACGTGCATTATTCTATAAGTTAAATGTGAAGGGTGAGGCTGTGGGTCTTTGGGATGAAAAAGTATTCATGAAAGTTGCTTCCTGGATATGCAAACTTTTCACGCTCTGTGTATGGTACAACCTGTCTGTGCTAGTAACAGTCTATGCATCCTTTATGCACTGGTGTGTGATCCATACTGCAAAATTGTTAGTGAATTCCTCGGCACAGTTTTGACCTGGACCAAAATATGCTCTTCCAGCCCAGGCCCTCACACAGACTGAACGAGAAACTTGGCCAGGAACCCTGCCTGACAGGCAGCTTGCATACAACTCTCCCCCTGCCCTGGAGGGCTTTGCTTGTAATGGTTGCAAGCCACATTGTGTTAATTTGTCTCAGGGCTATAGAAATATTTGTGGCTCATTCTGGTTACTACCTGGTTAGTGGCAAGAAGTCCAGCTGGATAATTCATAATATGCTCAGCTATTACTAACACATGAGACAGTAAAATTCATTCCATGTTGTTTATAGCATTTTCTGGAGATTGTCAGTGCAGTGTGCAGGTTTGTAATGTGTTCAGTCAGAATTGTTTTCTTGGTGGCGTGCCTACTGTAAATTGAAAACCAGTTGGAAGATAGTTGTCATACAGTTTCCATAAGCTCATACTCATTTTAGTCTTCCTCCTGGTTTGGATTGTTGTTGCTAGGTTTTAAGCAAGCAGATGAGTACAGCAGAAGCAGTATCATAGAGCAGGTTACTAAGAGACAATTTAATTTCTTGGATTACAGAAGCTGGCAAGGGAAGCTCACTGTTTTTTGCCTTTGTGCTGCAAACATGTATATTTTTCTGGGCAGGCAGGAAATGAAGGTATCAGATCCTGTAATTGTTTACAGGATTAATTCAAAAGTCAGTGGAAAGACTTCCATTAATTTAAGTGGGCTTTATATTGGGTGCTGACACCTATAGAATCAGGGATGAAAGGTGCATGTGCAGAGGCTTTTGATGCTGTTTCTTATCCTAAGTGTTTTAAATGTTTACAAAGTACTGGATGAATATTTTTCCGGTAAATGAATATGGCCTACTTCACATCATGCATTTATTGTGTTGGCTTTGATGTTAAACACTTTAAACAAGGTAAATGTCAACTCTGTCAGGAGAAAATAACTATGTCTTCATATGAATGTGTTGTGAAGTTTATGAAGCTCAAAACAGCAGGTTTTGAGGCTGACATAAAAGAAAATCAGAAACTCTTTACAACTCTAAAGCATAAGGCCAATTTAAACACAAGATTTTCAACAACTTCTTGACTAATTAAACGCAAATTACTATCACTGTGTTTTAATAGTGATACTTCACTGTGCCATAGAAACCCCTTTCCTATTTATCTTCTTTTTCTTGTGTGTGTGGTTTTTTTTGTTTTTTTTTTTTTTGTAGAGGGGGTAGTTTGATTTGGGAGGGGGCTGGGGACTTTTTTAGATTTTGGGTTTCTTTTTTTCTGGCATGCTCAGTTAAAATAATTTCTTCACTACTGAGCTATTGAGGAATGACAATTACAAAATTAACCTGAAGTTCACGCTATCTTGAAAAACTACTCTATAAAATTAGCTTTTTGAAGTTTTACATTACCAGGTCTGAAAGTTTTCTTATTTAAGGACAGATAAAATATATATTTATGGATAATATATAGATTTGGTTTTTTAATTAGTGGGCAAGCAAAATGAACTTGGCCTCAGAAAACTACTGAAGTATTGAAGTTCCTATGTTCTTGTGCACTGTTGAAGGTAACAGTATTATAGAAGATGAATTGCAGGTGCAGTGCGAACATAAGGGACTGGATTGATAATGATGAAAAAGCAATTGGCCTGAAAAGTCTATGCAAGTGGCTGTGGCTCATAATTAAAAACAGAAGGCATGCTGGCTGTCAGAGTGGTTATACTGCTATGTCAGAAACAATTCTATATACTTAGGAACTATGCAAACTAAGGTGGAGATTATGGAGAAATAAACAGGCTTTACTGATGTTATTACACTTTGGTTTTCAGGACAATTGTTTCTTGAGATTTGTTTTTATACTCCAAAAATTCCATATCGGTTTAATTTTAAAATACAGAATGTGCAGCGTGCTCTCTCATATGAAGATGAATGCTCTTGGCAGGTTTGAAGAGATATATAGTAATGAAACAATTGCATTAACAATGAAGAAAAAGCTGTTTGGCTGTAACATACAACAATGTGTGGTATGTTCATTTCAAATTATTACATAAAGACACCCATATTTCTAGATCTTTCTTTCGGTTGTTGCAAGTAGAAACATTTGGTTGCATTAACATACAAATAACTATACCTTTTTGGAAAATAAGGAAGGATACAAGAGCCAACAGTCAATTACAGTGATGGTCAATCCATGCTAGAGTGTTCCAAGGGTCCTGAGTCTTCCTAACTTTAATTTATTTAAAAGTTCTCTGTGGGGGCTGTGAGAGCAGCTAGGAGCACTGTGCCAGGACTGATAATGAAGGGGTGGCTGAGCTAAGCACAAGGGTTACACGAGTCAGCAATGACTGCAGATAAAGAAAAGAGTAGATCAGAGCACAGTAGCGGGGGAGCTCCCTATGGAGTTCTGAGAAAAAGAGGAGGAGGAGTCCAGGTACTGTCAAAGGCAAGGAATTGAAGGAGTTTCCGTAAAGAGATGGCATAACATAAGAAGGTAACAATGGATACTGAGAGATAATGTGAATGTTCAATTCCTGTTGGAGGATCCAAGTGCAGCTAGTGCAAACTGATGTCCCTATGGAAAAATTAGCAGGAAAAGCTCTCACTAAGTAGATNATTTTTTTATTTTTTTTTTTTTTTTTTTTTTTTTTTTTTTTCCTCCTTCAATGCTACATAGGTAAGAACTTGTCAAACAGTTTTTCCTTTTAGGAAAATGTGATTGTCACTTCAGTGTCTCTACTTTTAAATCAAATCATGTTTGCTCTATTTAAATTTTGATCTCATTTGCTAACAATAATATTGCTGTAATTTTAGGGAGTTTCCACAGCAATCAAAATGATGACTAGAATGAGAAGTTCAACAACAAAGTCTGCAGTTGCCTTTCATTTAGTCTGACGGTGATTATAATCCTGCCATAGGAAAGCAGTCCATCATCTTGTCTGGGGTACTGGTGTCAACAAATATTCCTTCTCTGCATAACTAAGAGTTCCATTCCTTCACACAACTGACCAAAACCACTGAAGCAGTAGCTTTGTAATTATGATTGCCATGACATTTGCCTTTATTCTTTTAATGTTTATTTTTCAATTGTTAGATACAGATGTCCTAGAAGTTTTTCTATAAAAATCACGANGTTTGATAGGAACAGTTGGACTCGATGATCTGGTGGGTCTCTTCCAAACTGGTTGTTCTATGATTCTATGATTCTATGATGATTTTTCCTCTAAGAGCATTCTCAGTTTCAAGTATGTCTAGTTTTCCTCAAAAGACAGTGTCTTTCAGGACTAGCAGTATGGAGGCAGTGTGAAATGACCACTTTTGAGAGACGTAGTTTAAGACCAAAATAGAAACAATCCAGGAAAGGGATTGACATTACTGTGGTCATCCAAAGTCGTCTTATAACTTCAGGGTTTGGGGTTTTTTTTTCCAAAAAAAAAAAAAAAATTCTGATAAAGTAAAATTTTGAATATATGTAGTAACAACATCTATTTGTACTTGCAAACAAAATCGGTTAGAAAGCATTCAGTCATCCTGCAGCCAACTGGAATGATACAGCAAATATCTTTATTAGTAAATTTCTTTGTACTCCAGAATAAGGTGACCACATCCGAACAGCCTGCTGTCACTGTTCTCTGGCCAATTCTAACTATCCTGAACTCAAGGAATTGACTGGGCTAATGCTAATTTGTTTGGGACAAAATTGTGCCAGGAGGCGTGTTAATGCTTTCAGAGTATGGATGACTTCATGCCAATGCTTGGGGTCATGCCCACCTACAGAGGCATGTGGAACACTTTGGGTTTGTTCTTTTATCCAAGAAAACATGTAGTGGGTTTGAGCAAATGTGGTGGGCTGACCTCGGCCAGTAGCTAAGCACCCACCCAGTCACTCACCCACTCCCCCAGGAAGATGAGGGAGAGAACCAAAGAAGCAAAAGTGAGAAAAACTTGTGGGTCGAGATAATAAGTTTAATAAGTGACGGGAAAAAAAAACCTGTGCCGAGTGATGCAAAGGCAATCACTCACCACCTCCCACCAGCAGACTGTTGCCAGGCCAGTCTCCAAGCAACAGCTACTTTTGAAAGACCATCAGTTGTATTGCTGAGCATGTTGTCAAACCATATGGGATGTCCCTTTGGTCAGTTGGTGTCAGCTGTCTCAGCTGTGTCTCTCTCCAACACCTTCCCTACTGTCCAGCTTACTCACTGGTGGGGCAGCTATGATACAAAGGTGGTCTTGTTGCTATGTAAGCACTGCTCAGCAATAGCTAAAACATCAATACATTAGCAACACTCTTTCAGTCAGAAATCTGAACCACAGCAAGATGCAGGCTCCTGTGAAGAAAACAAACTCCATCCCAGACAGATACAGTACAGGAACCTAACACTGAACCCAAGTAGAAAGCATATGTCTCTATGTATGTGTGTCTCTGTGTGTGCCTATGAAGAAGGGAGAACAAAGGCTTTTGAATCAAGTAGTGTTCAGGTGACGTATAGACACACACACACACAGACAGATAGGCACATTTGAAAAGATCTATGTAAATGCATCTGAGAGTTGTTAATGGGATACATATGTGTATGCATGTGATTTACCAATTTTTACCATTTCATTTAACTGAAACCCTGATTTTTTAAATTGTTTATTTATTTTTTTCAGAAATATGTACTCTTCCCCTGTAGTCTTGGAATCAAAACACGTATTGTCAAAATATTTCTCATAATACACTCAGTATTTCGCCCGTGCATACTTCTGGACAAATCTGTGGACCCATTTAGATCACAGGACTGCTCAGAGACTAAAATGAGGCATTTATGTTTGCAGGACCAGGACCTTTTCTTGTCCTGTGCTTGAATACCAGCAAATTATTACTTCTGTTTGCAAAAGCAATGTATAGTCTCCCTATGGTTGGACTCGATGATCCAGTGGGTCTTTTCCAGACTGGTGATTCTATGATTCTATGATTGCCACACTAGAAAAACAGGTGGAGGTAGAAAGAACCTTGAATGGTTTATGCATTGCAAAGTAATATTATCAGCAGATGGAAGGCAGAGGAGATTGCTTTATATCTCTGAATCAGATCATGTCAACCTCTGTAACTGAGAATGAATGTAGAGTGACCGAGAGAAAAACAGAACCTCCAGTTTTGGCAACTGACATGGCCTTAGTTCATGTACAACACAGTCAATACAAACTTACAATACAACAGCATCATGAATCACATTAATTCCTATTATGGTCATGATATTAATTTGTAATCCCTTTAATGAAGTAGTCATGGTTTGTTTTAAAGGCCGTCAATCTCCTTCACTTTATGTAGAGATCCCTGTACTGGCAATGAAGCTGCCTAATCTACAGGATGAAATTTCAGGTGGAAGAAAGACGTTCCTGATAGACATCTGTATTTTATGGGAAACATGGCTAAAACCAAGTAAAGTCCCTATAACTACAGGAGAGGGAAAACATTGAGTCATTATGGGTTTCTAATAATATTAATGAAATTTCAGCAATTTTCACACAGACCAAAGGTTGTATAGCAATGGACACATGTGCACACCGAGGAAATAAAAGGAGGCACTTCCTTGGGTTACTTTGCACCTCTATCTGACTATTAGTTCATTGTATATCATGGCTACTGACACAACATGTAATTAGATTATTTATGGAAGTTGAAAAGAACCCACAATCAGAGAGAAGATGTTGTGACCCACACATGTATATGGAAGATTGACTAGAGAAAGGGAAGGAGAACAATAGGTAAATCCAACTTCTCCACTCAGTTAATATTTTGACATTTGCTTCTATTTGTTGCTTACACAAGAAAGCAAAATGTCAAGAGATTTTTTTTTTAAAAGGTGAAGCCACTTATGCTGCCTTTACCTTTGCACTGCAGTCCAGCTAGGAGGAAATTCTGTGAGGCATCACATTCATTCATTTCTCGTCTGCTATTTCAGACCAGTAAGATTAAAGATATGTGGTAGACAAATAATATTTATGACAAAGCAGTTTAGAATTTTGTAAAATTCTAATCATTCAAGAGGAACATTGTAACAACCTATGTGTTTTAAAGGAACAAAGAATGAAATGGTTTTGTCAAGGGATCAAATCATTGAAACATAGAATAATAGAATCACCAGGTTAGAAAAAACCTCTTGGATCACTGAGTCCAAACATCCCTATCTGCCACTAAATCATGACCTGGAGCACCTCATCTACCTGTATTTTTAAACACCTTCAGGGATGGTGACTCAACCACCTCCCTGGGCAACCTGTTTCAGTGCCCAATAACTCCTTCTGTGAAAAATTTCTTTCTGATGTCCAGTCTGAACCTCCATTAGAAGAGCTTGAGGCCATTCCTTCTCATCCTGTCCCCTGTTACTTGGGAGAAGAGCCCAGCTCCTTCCTCTCTACAACCTCCTTTTTCAGGTAGTTGTAGAGAGCAATAAGGTCTCCTCTCAGCCTCCTCTTCTCCAGGCTAAAGAACTCTAG
>WAAB01004771.1:91157-121991 GCA_013389865.1 Piaya cayana | reverse complement strand
CAGTCACTGTCAACCAACACGCCCAGGTCCTTCTCCTCCTGGCAGCTTTCTAGACAGACTTCTCCCAGTCTGTAGCTCTGCATAGGGTTGTTGTGCCCCAAGTGCAGGACCCGGCACTTGGCCTTGTTAAACCTCTTGCCACTGGACTCTGCCCAGCGGTCCAGCCTGTTCAGATCCCTTTGGAGTCTCCTGACCCTCCAGCAGATCGACACTTCCACCCAGCTTAGTGTTGTCCGCAAACTTGGTAAGGGAGCACTCGATGCCTTCATCCAGGTCATTGATGAAGACATTGAACAGGGCTGTACCCAGCACTGAGCCCTGGGGACACCACTTGCCACTGGCCTCCAGCTGGATTTAACTCCATTTACCACCACTCTCTGGGCCCGGCCAGCCAACTGGTTTTCCACCCAGGAGAGTGTATGCTTGTCCAGGCCAATGGCAGACAGTTTCCGTAGCAGAATGCTGTGAGAAACTGTGTCAAAAGGTTTACTGAAGTTTGAAAGGCTTTACTGAAATGCAGCAGGAGAAGTTATAACTAGTAGAAAGTCCTCTGTCGTATTACTTCAAGTCAGATTTCTTGGCCAAGGAGAACAGGAGTATTTTTATTCACCCTGGCTTTCTTGCCTCTATTGCACTCCACTTTATCATGGAGCAATAGAAGAGGTTTAGCTAAGTTGGTCCATACTTTGGATGTTAGGTGAGGTGAATCCATTCCTGTCAACACAATCTGGAGGAGGTGCTGGGATAACATTTCTACTTGGATAGTACTGATTCCTCACAGATACCAGCAAGCACAGTGCTTCATCTTATTTGTTCTGAATATATTTTTCCTCGAGTCAATATAAGGAGTCTTGTGAGGATTCTAATACTGTCTACAAGGTCTCATGTCTAGTGACTTCACCCTTCTTAACTCATAGGAGTTCTAAGAACGTGAGCCTCTAGCTGGAAAAAAAAGTGGATTCCAAATGAGGAAGGAAAAATTTCGTAGAGGAACATGGAGAGACTGAAGAGAGGTTTCAGCAAATTAAGCTGCAGTGAGAACAGGTGCCTAGCAACATGATAGCTTTCTCCAGGTGGGTTTTAGCTATGCTCTTAGATGATGCTTGACAAATAATTTGAAGAGCTTCCCATTAAAGATGCCTACAGCATTAAAGGAGTTACAATGTCTCAAGGTTTACTATTTTATGGAGAAGAAGGGAATGAGAAAACGTACGCAATCAGTTTGAAGAAGCTCATATCAGTTTCCAAGCTGCGGACATGTAAGCAGCAGCAAAAGGAAGCAGTTATTGTAAAAGGCCCCACTATGAACACTCATTTAAAATGCACTTTATTCCTCTACCTGCATATTTTTCCTATGAAAGAAGATGGTCTGAGGTTCCCATATTTATTTGGTCTCTTTAATCTTCTGCTCCACTCATAACAGAACAGTGGCCGCTTGTATATTAATGATTCATAAGAAGGTGATTTATATTCCTCAATAAAACATATGAGATCATTGTATGAATGAACACATATTTTACCAAAGAGAGGATGGACTTAAATAAAACTAAATCTTTATCTCTTTTAGTTCAGTGGTTTGAATTGTATATGCTCTGTGCCTGACTCAGACTGCACTCTCCTTGAAAGAGGAGCACCTGGTGATCTCCCTCAGTGTTGGTACAAAGCCAAGTACTCCAGGACGCCTGATAAACATGATTGTTAATAACATAATCACTCAGGGTGATGCCTTGACAGAACTTTAATTCTCGAAGTGTCTTTACCCCTGGAGATTTAATATAGTTTTGGGGATAAGTACAGCAGTGAAAGCCAGGTAGGAAAAGAACAAATGCATTTCTTGAAGGCTTGTTTTATATATTAGTCAAAGGGCAAATAGCACTGCTCAGTTTACAAAACTGCTAATTTATCTTCACCACACATATCAGAAGAAGGACTGATTTTGCAGTGCTACTTACCCAAATCTATCATTGCTTAATAAATTACTCATGTGTTTCTGACGGCCTCTTGTCATCAATTTTAGCTTTAGTCAGCTTTAAGTGTGCTGCTATTTCCCAGTTCCTTCCTTCATTAATATTACCTTCTCAATCTACGCTGCACACATAGTTTCTAAGGATAAATTGTTTTCAGCCCTTGAAGGTGGTAATGCTGTGATGGCTTTATGGTAAGTGCTTGCTGCTAATTACTTTACAACTACTGTTGAATCAACTTCAATCAGATGAGGTGAATATTTTGTGGGGTTTTTTTTTCCCTCTTTCTCCCTCTCCTGCAAATAACCTTGCTATTTTCAGTCATTTTAAAGAATTTTTTTTTACTATTTCATTTTAAATTTCATTGGCCTATTGTGAGGAACAAAAGCACTGGTTGATATTAATGATTTTTTTTTTACACTTTTCTGATGAGAAGACTCATTCTGATTACTCAATTGATCTCAATAAACTATCACCACATATGTTTCAAAACTTCCTCTTGCAGTACCTTATTCTAATTCACAAACCATCTAATATATTTTCAATTAAAGAAAATGCAGAGTTTATAATACTTGTAAGAAAATTGCTGGTGCTTAAAAATATAAGTACAATCTGATGAAGCTGAAATCATGACACTTTGGCTTGTATCACAGTCCTCTAGTTTTTTACACAGGACATAACAGCCAACAGAATGCGGCCGATCATCTGCAATTTTGTCTGAGTGTTGGATACACATGAATCACTCTCATCTGTGGTGCTTTTTAAAATTTACTTCCAGTTATTGTGAGGAACTGTAACGACAAACAGCTCTGCTCAGGATACAAATAATGTGATTTGCATTCAAATAAATTGTTAAGTGTAAGACCTAGGATGCTCTACATATTACTTCATTTTTATGTCATTGATACACCACAAAATTGAAATGTGGAACTCATTGCTTTAGGATTTGAAGGTACCCAAAGAGATAAACTAGTTTAAAATGGATTAGAGAATAGGATACTTTGGATGCAGTCCTGACTCAGAAAATCTTTAAATTGCTGACAGCAAAAACTCAGGCAGGCATATTAGAGATAGGATCATTAATTCCCTGTTCCTATATGCTTTCCTATACACAGTAAATAAGAAAGATGACTGAGTTGATCCAACACTATTGTTCTTATAGTCTAAAGCTGGAAGGTAGCAGAATTAGATCAGATAAATTAAAAAATCAGGTCAAATCACAAGGGATAAGAAATTTGCCAGCGTGAAAAAGATCCCTTCCATCTACTTATCTGTGAAGAAGAACAGGCCCTGCTGTACTGGTCTGCTTACACAAAGGTCCAAGATCCTCAGTAAAACTCTTCTGTGTTGGTAGCCCAAACCAGCACCTGCTGCTTTCACTCCTATGCTGCCCGGAAATATCATCCCCACTTCATTATAACCATCAACCTTATCTTTTTTCCCCCCTCCAACTAAAACCACAAGTTTCACACCTACTCTTCTTACATGAAATACTTTGATTTAATATAACTGAATCGGATTTTCTGAAAACCAAATTTCCTCTGCTTTCATACGGGTTTCTTTTTCTCTGTGAATTTAATGGCCATTTCAGGCAGGTGGGTTTGCAATTCTCAGGGTATAGCCTTTTTTTTTTTTTTCCTGCTTGTTTACGAGCATTTTTCATACAGCAACAGAAGAGATGGGAAAGGATATAAGAAGACAGAAATATAAACCTTCCAAATAAGGAGAGCTTAGGTATAAAGTGTAAGCCTTTGTACTGTAAGTACAATGCACTCGTAAGGTACTAAAAATTTGTAAATCTATTACTACAGTCAGTGAAACTGTTAGCTGGCTGGCTGACCTGGATAATGTTTCTTCTTTTCCTGGCTGTACTTGTCTCTCCCCATGTATAAAACAGTAATGATGACACATAGACTACTCTAATAAAACACTAGGATTCGAAAAGGAAAAATTATATTTATATATATATTTCGAATAATTGGATTTCAAGTGGAGTATATCTTTCTATTTTCTTAGTAACTTTTTCTCGAAGAAAAGGAAAGAAGTTTAGTGGAATGTCTTTGAAATATCTGTTAGAGGGAAAGGTCAAATATAAAGCAAACAACCGCCTACTCTTCCAAACTCAATAGATGTTTGTATGTGGACATTATGTTTTATCTTTCTATCAATATCTGTCACTCAACAGAATAACACAAGGAGGGGGAGAGAAAGACAGAGATTGAGAAAAAATCTAAATAGGCTAAAAAAGTGTTGCCATAGAGACTGATTCAGACACTATAAAAATAGCTCTATGTATTGTTGATATCATTATTTTTTTCTTTCTGGTATTCTACCTGGTTGCAGAGGACAGCCTCAGCAAGATGCCCACAGTCATCAAAAGCAAAGAAGCAAGTCCGTGGAGGATATGGCAGGTTATTTTGGCTATCTGCAAATGTGGGTTAAATTACTTGATTTAAAATCCAGTAACATAGCTCTTGGAAGCCAGGCCAAGACATTTAGCTCTTTACAGATGGTTTTTGTGTAGCAGTTTCCTGACAATTATATAAATTATCTTCTTTCAAAATGAAAAAGAAAACCAGTAAAATCCCTTTTCTGTCCTTTCTTAAACACTGGAGTCTTTTTTTAGGGACAAAGTTGCTGTGCTCTTGTTCTAGATTAGTTTTGTGTATGTGCCTACCAATTTATTTTTTGTGTGTGAGTTGAGAAAACAAGTAACATTCTTGAAAATGCTGGCTGGATATACAGTTTTTTATAGTCTTATTACATGTCATATGCAATGAAAGCTGTCCAGAGGTGGGTTTTTTGTTGTTTTTTTGTTTGTTTTTTGGCAGGGGTAGGGGCAGAGGGGATGGTGATGTAGCAACAGCACTTTGACAAATTAAAGAATAGGACATTAATTCAGGATTAATTTTCTCTTAATGGGTATAATGAGTTTTCCACTCATATTTTATACAAAAATCATTGCTAGCCTTTCGTGAATAAACATCTTCAGAAAAATGATCCTAATACGAATAAAAAGGAGTGCAGATATACATGTCTGTAATTAAAAGGCACAACTGAGACTAACTGCTGCACTGCTTCCCACTCTTCTTGTGACTTAACTCCATTAAACAGGACTATGTGAGCCTTACAGTTTGTTTAGTTAATCCAACCATTGGACTGATTCACCTTGTTCTAATCCTATTTTTCTAGTCCCTAGTTTGAAATTGATATGACAAGCATACTTATACATCACTTATTCCAGACATGAGGGAGTTGAGACATTTATTTTGTTATGTTATCAAAGCAGCTAGAATTATATCTTCCAAAACATGATGATAAATTTTAATGAAAGGAGCTTCCTAGCGCAACTGGAACTGAATGGGCCAGATCTTTGTTCTCTGTCTGCCTGTATTGTACTGGCAAGGGACTAATTTGCCATAGGAAATTCTAAAGATACAATATTGACAGACATATGATCCTCTTTTTCTGGAGTGTTGGGATTTGGTCAAGTTAGGTTTGTAAGACCCATAATTCCCTTGCAACGGGGCCTTGGTTAGAGCTTCCTGTTTGTCACTGATGGCTTTGAGGGAAAAGCTCACCCGATCAGTAGTTTTTGTCTGCTTACTCTGGGCAATAGGTTTGTTTTGATGGATATTTCTGGTGTTGGGAAATATCGGTCTGACCACCAGAAATCAGCTGTGTTTTTATAGCCATAGCTGAAGGGGCGGGTTGAGCAGCAGTCAGAGAATAGGACCCTAAATTGCAAAAGGAGGACAAAAAGTAGAAAGAATGTCCCCATTAAATAATTTTTCAGCTGAATCTCAAGTATTAAGCATCTTTCCTCACATGGTCAGCCACAGAGACAAAACAAGTGGAAAGAATGATGCTGTCTAAAGGAGGAATAAAGAAAAGGAAACCTTGCAAGACTTTTACAGGGGTAGATTAATGGGGAAAGAGAAAACATGTGAAGGAATCTTGGCTCCAGTTCTCTGCAGTAATGAATCCAAGATTACAAATTGCTGTTTGCTAAAGGCCGTTGTCAGGATCTGGCTTCTTCTAGAGACTTCAGCATCATCATTGGCTTGTAATATAGCTAGCAATACCAGGCAAGAGTTCTGATGTATTTCACAGGTGACATTGCAGAAAAGACCCTGTGCCTCTTTTCAGAGTGACAATGGAAGAAAAAGATACAACATAAAGGGGACTTTTCATATTAATGGGCCAGGCAGAAAGAATGTTAGATATGATAAGGCCAAATTTATTGGAAGGTTCCAGGAGCAATAGGAAGAAAAAAAAGAAACCCAACAGAAAAAAAGCAGCTTGTAGCTGCTGCAGGTCAGTCTTGCTGAACCCTGCAAATACAGAATGCTAAAAGCAGACAGTAATAAAAGACAAGATAGCTGATAGCATCAGAGATACTAGTTTGCCAGCTTTATTTAGACCTAGATCTCACACTAGGAAATGTGAGGTCTCACGAAGACTTAAAAAATAGCAACAAAGTTTATATGATAGCATCATGAGAGAGATTTTATCAGGCAACGTTGAGGGAAAGAGAAAGTCACAACTGTGAAAGAATTAACTGAAGCCCATCAGGGAAGCTGTGCATTCGTAAGGATGCACAGAGAAGAACATGTGTTGTTTGCAGCTCACTGGGCATTAATTTGAATTCCACTGACCAATGCATTATAACAGTCAGGTATTAGTGTAGGTTCCTGGCAAATCCATCTAGTTAAAGAACCTGTTTCATTGCACACCTGCATTAATGCCCACGTGAGGAAACTGTGCATCTAATGGATGTTGATTGCGAATTTTCACCACCTGACCATTGGTTTAGAGATGGCTTCCTCTGGAGTTCTAAATATCCAAATATATGACCAGGATGTGTACATTTACAGCAGAGATGTTAACAAATATGATAGATGAATAAACACAGTTCTGAGGTCCAGCAAGCTGGTAGTTCTTTAAATGAGAATTCTGAATTGGGAAATTTTGAAGTATGATATGAACAGGAAATTCAGACACCTTTAGAAAAACCTCTACTATTCAGGGTGTTTCAAATTTGAGATGATACCTGGCTATGACAAATAAATGGAGAAAGTTTTATGAAATTTTTAATTTTAATTTGGATTAGCATACACAACCCTAAAAAAGTCACAGGAAATTAAAAAAATAAAAGAAACATTTTGAAACTCTTTTTAGATTTTTTAGATCCATCCTATAGCAGAGTAACAGCATTGTGAGGCATAGCTTCTTGCGGTCAGCATGACATAGGCAAACAACAAACAATTTGAAGACCAGGCAACAGTTATAGCTGCATGAAAAGCCTTTTTGGAAATTGATTGATAATCTCAAGTGGAAAAGGAGAGATTAGCAGTTGATTGGGGTTTTTTATCTTGCATTTTAACATTGAAAAACCCTAAGGAACTGGTGGAATTCTTGCATGACATTCTTTATTTTGTTTCAAGAATTTGACTCAAATTTTTTCAGCACTGAATGCCAAGGCAAGAGCACGTAAGGCAGTGGCCACTATCCACTGTTTAAATTAAGCAGCTACCAACAAAAGAACAGAAGGCTTTAAAGAAAGATTTTCAAGCCTATATTGACCTTGTACTGGCAACAATCCCAGCATCTGACAGTGAATTTCAACAAATTAGAGATGAATAACTAATGGATTAGACTTGCCAGAAACCTGTCCAACTGTGCCAAAGAGGAAGGTATCAGCATCTAACAAACTCACTATTGTATTGGAGGGACTGAATTGATTAGCACATAAGTGATGGCAAGATTTTGAAGAGACAGCACTGTCTAATCCATTTGTACTTCAGGCAGAGATCTCTTCCAAATTTTGAGTGACATCAAGATACAAGCAAAGTCAGTGCACCAAGAACAAAAGCCTGTTTGGTGGTTTACTCTGATCAAGGAGTTTAGATGGTAGAATAAGGTGATGAATGTAAACAAATAAAACACATACTTTACAAGATTCTAGAAAACTCTTTGACAAGTGGCAGGTAGTGGTTCTGGTGTTGTTATTTTTGACTTAGTTTTGGGGCTTGGATGGGGAGGGTTGTGTTTGTTGATATTTTTTTCCTAAAAAGAACATATGAAAATTCCTGTAGCAGTGACCTTGCTAGCTATATCAATCTGATTATAGTTTCAAGGTCTCATCACACTATATTATACCAAAACCAGGTCAATATTTGCAAAACACAGGCAATGTCTATACTAGAAAAATAAGCAGGGCTGAACTTATGGAGAGAGGCATCTGGGAGGTGCTTGCCATACTGCTGAACTCCTAGCATGACCCCTGATGTGGTCTCTGCCAACCAACACTTCCCCGTGTATAACTCATCATGCTCCATGGGACAGCAAAGGCCAACAGGCAGCAAGGATGCAGCCTGCCTCTTCTCTAAGGCAGGAGTTTATACGGATAAGCTGCACAATACCAACTGTCTTCAGGGCTAGAGAACATTTCCTGACCCCTTTAATTCAGTATAGATGCAATCACTAAGTTTCTGAAATCCTTGTAACAAAACACAGAACTTACTTTCTCTCTCTCTGAAAACATTCTGATAAATGATTCTCTTACTGCCTCAAAACTAAATTTCGAAATAAAAAATTGCTGA
The DNA here is from genome assembly GCA_013389865.1 of Piaya cayana. Classification (NCBI taxonomy): domain Eukaryota; kingdom Metazoa; phylum Chordata; class Aves; order Cuculiformes; family Coccyzidae; genus Piaya; species Piaya cayana. The sequence continues at coordinate 113,422 of WAAB01004771.1, read as the reverse complement.
AAGGCTTCTATACCTTCTTTTTGCTCAAAGATACCTGAGTACCTACTATACAAAATATTATTGGTGGTTCCTCTTACCCTCTGCCCTATTTGTGAAGCAGGAAAACTAATAGTTCCTTCCAGAAGCACTGCCAGGACAAATGCAGTGGTGAATGTGAAACTCCCAGACACTGAATTATGTGAATTACACATACCTTTGAGTGTGTCTGAGAATTACACAGAATTTTAAGACAAAGACTGAATTAAATGCATTTTTTAATTAACACAATATCTTCATGGAAAATGTTATAAAAACAGACAGCTTGCTTTGTTTTCTTCCACAGACAAGTTGTGATGAAATAATGTATTGATAGTTTACATTTACATAATTATTTTTTACACTAAAAGACTCAGATTCTCTTTCAGTTTTACAGATGGAGCAGTACTAACATTTCTACTTCTCCTCTTAACTTGACTTTGTATTACTGGCGTGTTTTTTCAACTAAAGCTGGAATCTTTTAATATTTTCTACTACATGGATCTCTTTGGACCTTGCATGCTGTAGTACTTATCCATCCACCTGAGGAATAAGCACTAAGTGCCTTTGTGTATATATATATATATTTTTTTACACTTGCTTATATGAGTGCAAAGTGGGTTCTAAGTTTGTGGCACTTAGACCCTCTTTGTGCAGGAATAAATGGTTATATGGAGTCTTGGCAATAGAGTCAAGCCTTTAATTTGAGGTTTCCAAATAACTTTGCCAAATTATTCACAATGCAGTAATTTCAGCTAAAATGTCCACAATGTATTTGGCAGGTCCCCATAGCTTAACAAGACTTTTTTCCACCCTTGCACCGTTGTGTGAGATTACTGCAGAATTAAATAGGGGTTGGGAATATAGCAAAGCTTATAGTATGAATTCTTGCAGTTTATTACTCTTCATAACTGCTGATACTACACAAAATATATTAAAGTACTGGTACAAAAGCAATTAAACTGGGATACTATGCAAAAATACTTTGACTTTTCCTATTAAAAAATCAAGGATCAATTTATTCGCTTTATCCACTGCAGATAGAACAAAAAAGCTTATATAAAAGCAGGAAAATAAATTAGGCCATCTAATAGGAAAAAGCTTTTTGTAATGTAACACATTCCATGGGCAATTACAGCAGCATCAATATTCAAACCCAGACATTGTTTCTACAGGTGATGATTCAGGACTAATAAAGTCATTTCAGGTGCAATGTGATGGATAAGATGATGTCAAACCAAAAACTGTAGTATTATTAAAGTCTTTATACCTGAAATTGCATGTAGGACCATCTTAGACTCTGCTGTATTCTCCTCATTTGAAAGCTGTTCTCTGTATTTGAAATTGATGTCAAAGTAGAGACAAGAAGACCAAGTCTGCATCTACAGGCTGAGCTTCTCACTTATACTCTGTACTTTAAGATGCCTAAGCACCTTTAATAATTTGGTGATGACTTCAAAAATTCTGCTGTCCCTCCTGAAATACATGTAAATCTGCTTCTTTCTGGAGGGTGTGTGTATACACATAGGTGTTACTTTTAGCATAATCAGCTATTTCATGTGAACACAATTCCACTGCTACTTCACCTAACATTCCTATCTCATGTCTAGAATTTTATATTCCTTATTCTCCACTGCATATAGAAAAATATAGGCTTGCCTTGAAGACAATAAAATTTATATCTGGCTTTTTGCACTTTTGATACCTGTATGTTCTCAGGGGTTTAATAACAGTTTAAAGCACTAATATAATTCTATGAGATCTTTACATCAAAATTATTTTTCTAATTTAATTTTATGCTTTTTTCTATATTTTAATTACTTTTCCTTTAATCTTTCTAGGTTTTATTTAACTTTTATTGTTGTAGTCTTTATTTCTGTTACAGCTATCAATCTCCTCTGAATAGATTCATCAGTATTGCCACTCTCCATTTTTTTCTGTATTATTCTTTTAGCCTCTTTTGCCCCAGGCATCTGTGATACAAAACCAACCTTAGCATGCACCAAGGAACTCAAAGATCCTTAATCAGTGAGGGAAATAGCAAAGAAAGTGTGCATTTGGATTTTTATCTAAAGACAAAGAACTAATCTTTTACCATGCAGGAGATAAGACCATAACAATCCAGTCTTGTAATCATTAAAGACGGGCAATACACTGTCACGCTAATATTCTGTTCAAAAAGCCTAAGGCCTGCATATTCTGCTACCAGTCACTGCTTGTTCTATGTGTATTATTGCATTTGCTCCAGACACCAGGTTTCATGAATGATGGATGATACAGCATTGCACTGGGTGCCAAGTCAGCTAGTTAGTGTGTTGCGACTCTTTGTTTTAATACACCACCTGTTTTACTTTACATCCTCTTCCCTGCTTTCACTTGAAACTCTTGAGTTTGTCTCTCCCATTCTCAGGGAATACTGCAGTCATCATTCTTTCAATTACAGTGATTACGTTGCTACTTAGGTAGGAACTTTGGCTGTTTCTACATATGGGTTTGGTTGTTTCCTAAATCTTGGCTTACCCTGCTGCTTAAATGACATTACGAGTAATGTGCTTCCAAAAATAGGAAGAAAGCCTGATGGTGTCATGATCTTAGAAATCTTTCATAATATATTAGAAAACTGCACAGGATAAGTTGGACTTTTGTCTAATCTATCACTGATATTCTGAGGTTAAGTTGTTCCTCACTCCATTTTTGCAGGTTAAGTGGTAAACCTACACACATGCAAGAAACAGTCTAATTGTATAATATTATAATGGAATGCAAAAAGAACGTTTTGGTCTAAAAAATGACATATATTTATATCCTATATCTTCAAAAAGTTAAAAACCCTTAAATTTCCTTAAGGATCAGAACAGTCCTTTTTATACAACAAAGAGTCTATGCCTTTCTAATTACCTCTTTAGGAAATAATGTAACTCGTGTGCTGTAAGATAAATGGCCAAATGAGAAAAAATGTAGTTCATCATATCATGTTCTGTACATAGTAATTTAACCAAGCAAATATGGACAGACAGCAGACTCTCCTTTTGCTTTGTACACAGTAAAGTGTGCAAATAGTGTTGAGAGTGATCTGTGCAAAAAAGGTACATATTATTTCATACTGATCAAATCTATTAAATTTTACCTTTGTTGTTGTAGGGTGTTAGAGTTACTCCTATGGTTCAACTGATGACTCTAAGAAAACGTACTTAATGTGGTAAAACTCCAGAGGCAAGTATGATGAAGTCACAAAAATATTAACTGATTATGTCTTTTGGAAGTGTATAGAACAAAAAATTACCAACTCCTCAAAAGAAAACCCACATTTATTGCTTAGTCCTTTAAATGACGAACTACAAGGTTTACATCTCCCTCACCAGATGTAACCTGAGCTAGGAAGGCCAGCCTGGGAAATCTTTTACTGTCATAATTTCTGAAAGTCCATGTTTTAAGTGTTGAGTTTATAAGTCTTGACTTATATGTTAATTATGTTAGTGATGTGATTTTTAAAAAACAACAGAGATACAAGGCACATAACTTGTATAGCATAAGTGGGCAAGCAGAAAACTGAACGTCTGAATCATCAAATAGAAAAGCTGGTACTTTGTTGTCAAGATAAGAACAAAGAGTGTTATAAGCAGGGATTTATAGGTATGAGAGAGAACTCTATATTCTCAGTATTGGCAGATGCTTCTCACTGAGTGGCTGTCATTACTTTGTAAACATGTGAAGATCAACTGTCATACTCTACTTTGGAAAGGGTCACTTTGATATGTGAAAGAAACACAGCAAATCTGATAGCAGGCTCTCATCACTAAAGCATATAAAGCATAAACAAGATAATTTTGATTTTAAAAGAAACTGTTAGTGCTTTAAAAAATTGTCAGTACCTGGAGTGAGTTCAAAGAGACTTGTTACAGAGGAATTCCTCTGCAAGACTCGCATGCATGGGAGCTCTCTTCTATTACAAGTCTTCTTTGCCGGTCGATCAAAGAGAAAATTGAGAAAGAGACTACAGTTGTAAAAAAAACCTGCCAGCAGTTGATGGAGTGTAATCGAGCGTAGCTGATAGACTACCAGTAGCTTGCTATGCATTCTTCTCTTAAACCAAGAAACTGCTAATGGTTCAGGCGTAACAGGGAGGAGTTTCAAAACGTAATTTACTGGTTGGCTTAGCCAGTAGCTTTGGGCACTCTGATTGCATTCGGATTTGGGGACGCTCCACAGGGCAGATTGTTAAAGAAATACTCCTTCTTTGTCAGGGATATATCCTTATCCACAGCCTGCAGCTATGTGTCTGCATTGAATATCTCACACTGGGTCTTCTTTCAAAGGGGAAGATTGAAAAGTGGTATTTTTGAAATGTAACTTTAAAATATACTCTACTACAGCAGGATAGTCGGACATATACTAGCAATAAATCTGTAAATCAATCCCAAAACAGGTATTTTCACAAATCTCTGTATGGTGTGTCTATACTCATCAGAACAGGTCACTTATATGAGTTTCTTCAGCTTGACTTGACAAAGGTTGAAGGCAGGAAAAAAACAGAGCAAGAGAAAGTAGTGATGTACTAAAATCATGCTAATTTCATAATCTTCTAATTGTATTTAGATGGGGTGGAAGAGAAAGGTATTTCCTGCCATTGTAACACTGAACTGAGCAGAGATAGAAGGCCTTCAGCCTGGATCGAAGGGGAAAGTGAAAACTGTCATTGCACAATTTCATTCTGAAATGTTATAGTAGCTGGTTCTGACATTGCTATGTTCAGATCTTTCAGTTTTCTCAATTTGTGTAAAACATTCATAACTTCTGTCCATTACTGTGTTAGCCTGTATGTTGGAAGGGATGAATGCAAATAAATGCAATGGTATAATCTCAATTAATTGCTGGAGACTCAAGAAAGCTTTAAAGACATGCAGAGTGTTCTGGAGACTGTCCTGAAGGGAATGTAGTGCTGTTGATCTGATGTAGTCATAAATGACTGCGAAGATTTGCAGTAAAAGCAATATTCTTCCTACAGTTTCAATAGTTTATGCTCACACTTGTCTTCAAGATAAATTGAGAATAAACTTGACATGTACGGAAAATACTCAGGCAGTAACTGAATAATTTTGATGTTGAGAAAGAGACCCTTTCAGGTTTCCCCCGCCCTTTGAATGTCAGAATGTTTTAATCTTCATTATTTTTATACCTGGAAGAGATATTGGTAACCTCAGAGAACATCATGATTGATATTTTTACTGATCAACTTAGAGTGCACTGGATCTTGAAATTGACCTAGAAATATAAAGCAGGAGTTACAATATCATGCTTCCTGCAAGATGGATTTCTAGTTTTACTTCTCTCTCAACAAATTTAATGATTTAAAATAAAATTTTAATACAACCTTTCTCGTTAATTGCTCTTGTAAGGAGATGACTGTTTCATCTTGCTATGACTCTTGGGAGACTGAGATACTAACAGAGCCTCACTGGCTTTTCTTGGTGAGAAACTTGTTAGCTTTCTCCATCAGAAGAAAGACAGGTTTTTTTTCCCAGACTCTGTCTGCTGACACTTTGAGGACCTCCAGTTCAGAATCTGAAATTATCACTACCTTTAGCATACTTTTTTAATTTTTAAGGAATTAAACTTTATTTTCCTATTAGGTTAATTGAGTTCTCTAAGGTTTTAATGGTACAGTTTTCATTGGTAGTAAAACGCACCATAAACTCACTTATTACCCTAAAAACCAACATAATTTGTTCAAAACTCAAAATAAGATGACAAAAATGTCTTGACATATTAACGTATTGCATGCTGGTTGTACCTGCACATTTACATTTCTCTGCTTGTCACTATATTATCCCTTATGTCTCTACAGGCTTTGCAAACATTTGCCCACACTCTTTCATGAATGTGTTTTCTCTTTTTTTCATTTTTCTGTCTTGCTTTAAGAAGCACAAGCCTGGTCTCAGCCTGTGTAACTGACTTCAAGTCAGTGGAGTCAGCATATTTCACACAAGGTGAAACTCTATGTTTTAATTCCCCTGGTCATTAGGCTCCTGTGAATATTTAGTGACCTTTACTTTATTATGCATCTAGTTTAGTAAATATTAAATGTCTTTGTGTGGGTTTACAGTGCATAAAGCACAATTCAGGAAGTGATATGCAAAAGACACACATACACAAGATTCTTTTCACTATAAGTCTGGTGCTGGTCTGCACAGGGCTGTTGTTAGAGTATCTTGGGAACTGGTTCATGTCAAACAGTGCTGCAATGGGTACCATGTAGACCCCTTGGTCACTACTGGAGGAGGAAGGGAGTACTGCAGAACAACGCCTCCTTCTGGATTTTTGTTTCTGTATTCTCAGCCAGTCTGGTTGTTGGCTTTGAGATTTGTCTTATTTCACTGAGATACTGCTAAACTAGGCTGAGAAGATCATATTGAAATGATTCTCCAAGGGCTACTTGAAATAGTCTTCTGGCCATTTTAACTCTGCAGCTTGGCACTAGGGGACTGCACCATTTCAGAGAAAAAAACGTGAGCTGCCACAGTCAGTTACTAATCTAAAATTGTTAAATCAAAGTAAAGTATTTAGGCTGATGGGATGCTCTTTGTCAGATGAAATGAGATAAACCAAACCTGACACTGGTATAAATTGTCCCAATCCTGGCAAAGTCAATGGAAGTTGGCTTGCTCATTCCAGTAATCTACTTGGCTGAGTGCCTTGTGGTCTTGACACATGGGGTACTCATAACACTAAAAATTACTACATTTGAAGGAATAGTGGTCATATAAAAAAGTAGAAAATAAACATTACTGAAAACAAGTTGTCATCAAATATCACAGAAAATATGACAGAAAAAAATATTTACATTGGTCAGTAATACTTGGTAAAATCAAATATACAAGGCAATTAAGAGAAAATATCATGGATTAAAATGTTATCACAGGATGATTTTCTCCTATTGATACATAAATTCTGTGAATATTTGCCTTCAAAATAAGAAACAGTCAATAGTAGAAAAATAATTGTGTCATCAATTAGTTTCTAGTGTACTGAGGAATTAATATATTAAAAAGAAACAAACCCAATTCTGGAATGCCATAGTTTTAACAGTTAAAACAAAGACCAATCTTTTAGTTGAAAAATCATGTTTTGTCTGATTGGAAGTCAAACCTTGCTTACAGTGATGGCCAGGCAAGATAAGAGCCAGGGACAGAAAAAAAGTTGTTTGTAAACTTGTAAAATAAACCCCAAATCAGCTTAAAACTAACACATTTCTAAAGTCTTGTTCCTTCCTTCCCGTACTTCCATAAATGGCAGGAGCTTTCCAGTTTGCAGTTTTTTATATAGAAAACTGTATCAGTTTGTATATGCACCCAGCCTTACTCTTCCTGTTCATATGTGCCATGACTAAGCTAGTCAAGTATATAAATTATCTAGGTCTGACTTTTCATTTGTATAGTGCGTCCAAGAAAAAAGCACATGAAATTATCTTAGACAGATCTCATATTAATATCTATTGGGTAAACCTTAAAGGCATTTCATAGATATGAATTTATCTCACAATATAGGCAAACTAAACTCATATTTACAAAGGTATTTAGGTCTCTATCACTGCCAGACTGCAGATCTTCACAGTCCCTGCTTTGCTGATGCCTAATTTGGAAGGCATTTATTTTCTACCAAGATGGTTCTCATGGCATGCTGATTTCTGCCAGAAGGAATGAAGAGAGTCTTGTAAGTTCTGACATTGGCTACAATTTGAATAACAGACTTCATATTTATGATGTTCCTTTTCCTAAAATTTTGGAATAAGCCATGTAGATTGTACACTGAGCTTGCCCGACATCCTAGCACTGCCAGAGAAAAGTTGTTATCCTAGGGAGGAGATACTAGTACGTGAATATCTGCCAGAACTAGTAAACACTTTCCTTTTCCTTCTGTGGAAACTTTTCCTGTGTTGACAATGATAATCATTCAATGAGACAAAAAAAAAAAAAGTTTTTAGCTTGATACTGAATAAAGGCAAGGAGAATGACTCTAAACTAGTTAATAAGATACTTACCTTTGAGAACCTGGTCTCTAGCCTCCATTCCAACTAATCATAGAATCATAGAACCACCAGGTTGGAAGAGGCCCACTGGATCATCGAGTCCAACCATTCCCACCAATCTCAAAACCATGCCCCTCAGTGCCTCATCCACCGACACCTTAAACACCTCCAGGGAAAGTGAGTCAACCACCTCCCTGGGCAACCTCTGCCAGTGCCTAACGATCCTTTCAGTGAAGAATTTTTTCCTTATGTTGAGCCTGAACCTCCCCTGGTGGAGCTTGAGGCCATTCCCTCTTGTCCTGTCCCCTGTCACTTGGGAGAAAAGGCCAGCTCTCTCCTCTCCACAACCTCCCTCCACAACCTCCCTAGTTGTAGAGAGCAATGAGGTCTCCCCTCAGCCTCCTCTTCTCCAGGCTAAACAACCCCAGCTCTCTCAGTCGCTCGTTGTAAGACTTGTTCTCCAGCCCCTTCACCACCTTTATCGCCCTTCTATGGACACGCTCCAGAGCCTCAACATCCTTCTTGTAGTGAGGGGCCCGATATTTAGTATTTAATTAGCTTACATAAAGGGAATTTTCTACAATAATCCTTGCAAAATACCAATAAATACCAGATATCAAAAAAACTGTTCGGTCACTCCTTGGCACGTGAATATGTGTTTCTTGCTTCTAACTGAAAGGTGTCAGGACACGAATCATTCTACATATCTTTAACTGCCAGACATCATGTCAAAAAGGGGGAGGATGGATCTGAACTTTGAGAGGGCTCTCTGATTGTGATTTTCAAGCAGTTAGAAGTGCTGATCTTGCAATGGTCTGCTGTAAACCTCTCAGTTTTTTCTCATTTTCAGTGTAGTCACTGCTGACTCAGCACACTCATGATCTGTGCACACCATTTTTCAGGTTTCTTAACTTTTCCTAAACTTTGGACAGTGGAGTCTAGCCATCTTATATAAGGGCACAGATGGCATTATGTTTTATTTTCTGAATAAAACCTTCAATATAACCGAGTAAACACCTAAATTACTGTGCATCTTGGCCTGAGGTAATGTAGCTGGCTCAAACACTGCTTTATCCATATGAAAAATTCATCTGGCATTTTAGACAAGCATTGAATTAATTCAGTAAAAATTAATGTGCATAACATGAGAAAACATGTTAAGCACATATAATTTCATTTGTCTGTGTATGTCTGTTACTCTAAAATATATAGTATTTTTTCAGGTTGGTCTTAACTCTAAATTCTCTAATGTTTCTGTGCAAGACAGAAAAATTAACCCCCCATATTTTTAGAAAGATTACAATAGATACTATTCACTTATGTACAAATATGTGTACCATACAGAAAGCACCTGTATACATGTTGAATAATCTGGCAAAAATTATCTTGTAATATTTTTCTTGATAACTCAATTAAATAACTTATTCTAATATCATATAAACTGTAAACAGTTTGAAATACACTTTTAAATGCTCTAAGAACTTTCCTCTCTATATTTCCACATACGCTTAAGAACAGAACTATGAATAAAGTTCATGAAAAAGTTAAGTTCCAAGTCAGCAAAAAACCAAAGTCTCTGGAGTCTATTCTCTGTGCTGCTACTGCATTAACAATGGTATGCTCATTTAGCATTTAACTGACGATTGTACTTGACATTATGTACAAAAAGCTCTAATCATGAAAGCTTGAGTAATCTAAAACCCATCCCTGACAAGATTTCACTGCTGGAAGGCTCATTTCAAAATGTCAGCCAAGTCTGAGGAGCCATATATTGCATGCTCATTAAATGTAATATATCCATCACAAACTTTTCAAAATCTGCTATAATCTTGCCCATAATTCTGGAATAAGTGTGAAACCATACAAAAATGAAAAAAAAAGTTTCCTTTCAAGCTATGTGATATATGAAGATGAGGCTTAATAAGACTAACTGCTTTCATCTGCTTAATTGTATAGTCTATAGCCAAGCTTTATCTTTCTGTGAATTAAATTATACTTTTCAACTATTTAAGTGACTGGAAATCTATAAGACCTCTGGCTTAAAATGCAACTCTGAAAGTTCACATTTTCTAAGTACATTTCTTCACCTCGCAGTATGTTGTAAGTACATCTCAAGGGAAGCAGCATAATGACAAAAAATTTAGCAAGCATCTGAATGTAGAGAGCTATATCAGTTTGACATCATCTTTTTCATTTGAATGTGATTTGACATTCTGGTTAAGAATCCAAGCACATATATTAAACACACTATCTCAAAGACAGTATTTTGTTATGAAATGTGTATAGAGTGGGGATCTATGTTAGAAAATAGTCCTCTTAAGATAAGTCTGTAGACTAGTCAGTAAGAAAGATGATGCACCTACTGTTAGTCCCTCCGTGGCAGGGAGTAATGCTGTGCACTGACCCCAAGGCATCTCTGGATGCGCCACCCCAGCGCTGGAAAGAGTAGGGCTGTGTGAACACCCCGCTCCCACCATCTGCTGAAGTCTTTGGCCAAGGACCAGCCTCTCCACTGCAGAAGGAGTGTAGTTGATGTTTAGGTAAGGGTTGAAAATTCTCTAAACATATGATTACATCCTATTACAATCCACAGCACATCCCCATTTTGGAATGATAAATAATATCAACACTTTCATGCACAAATGCTTGATGTGTTATAATCTTTGTTTAAGAAGGTGTTACTGACAGGGAGTTTGGTTTCACACAGGATCAGAAAGGGAAAACATTTTAAAAAATTTAAATTATCTCAAGACAGCATTTGAATTCCACAGATGTCTCTTTGTATAAATTAGTCTTGAGTTGTTCTTCCCACTGGTTTCAAAAAAGCAGAAGGCTCCTTACCACATTTTAACCTGAAGACCTGTAGTACACAACTTGACAGTGGGAGCTCATTAATTTATCCCTTCTTCACCCAAAGCCTGGCTCCCAGAGGGCAAAAAAATGCAGTGTTAGGTATTTTTTGTTAGGAAGCTGGCTCTATCGCTGTAGGTTAGATGTGTTCACAGAAAACAGAATAGATTAGGCCCTTCAGAGTTGGTACTTGGTGGGATATCTAGTTTCTGTATCATATGCAGGTTTGAAGGCAAAGTGACATGCTGAGCATTTTAGCTCCAGAGATGCATTTTGCAGCAAGTTTGTATTGTATTCTGGAAGTCTCAAGACTTAGAAATATCTCTTTTTTTAAAAAAAAACAAACCTAAAGTTATCTGGATTTCATTTCTGAATACACTGAAGTAACTTCAGGTTCTTGAGCCCTTCCACAAAGAGCAAAACCATGAAGTTAGTAAAGTTAGCACAGAATTCTCATTGTCAATTAGTCTAGAATACTCTCTTTTAAAGTATATTTCACATATCGTCAGAGAGATACCCCATGGAAATATGCTTACCGTTTAAAATAGAAACAATTTTAAAGCAAATAGTCTATGCATCCATACTATCTTCAACTACTTTAAGTTAAACTGCTACAAGTAAGTGAAGGTGATGACTAATGTGCTTGAATACTAGTGTTTTCAAGAATAGGGTAAGTTACTAGTGCTGCCTTATTAATAAGGTACCTTGTTAAATATCCTCCTAAACTCCACAGATGTAGAAATAAAATCAATTCCTTCTACCCTAAAGGGAGAGAAGATACTGCAAATCAGGCTAAGTAAAGTCCATTATGTCACATGAACTTGTGCTTATATAGAGCAAGATCAGTAGATGTGAAGAGCTGCAAAGTTAAACTTAAATCAGTTTAATATCACATAGCAAATCTGCACTAATGTTTCTGATCAAATATTCAGTTTCCTGCTGAGATGGAAGAATCCAGAGGCATAAAGAAAGTGGCACAGTCACTCGAGAAAGCACAACCTGTCACTTCTTTTTGTAAAATGATTGGAACACCCACTGTCCCCTGGGAGCCTGTAGGCAAATCAACCCCACTAGCTACTTAAAAATGTTAACATGGCAGCCTTGTCAGTATTGCAATTGCTCACAGAGAAACTTAATAGAAAGAGTAAAAAATTCAGCTGGATATAATGTCATGACTACTTAACGCAAGACACGACTTGATTCTTAACTCACTGAAAAGTAACTATCGTGCAAAATAAGATCCAATTCAAGCAGCTTGCTCATGGACCCATAACACGTTCACAGCTTCTTACTGCCACTTAAGCTGTTGATACTTACTTCTAACAAAAGCTAAAATGTCACAAATGTGAGACAAGTGATACAGAAAATCACATGACATAAAGAACAAGGTGCCAAATATGCAGAAAAATATCCAATGTGCTTTTACAGTAACAACTACCTACCACTGTCAGCCTTGTTAAAGGCTAAGCATTATTTTGAACTCTGAAATGTTTACAGAGCAAGGAAGACTTATTATTAATGGAATTGCTCAAAACAATAAATATTAACTTACCACCAATGGGTAATATATAAATGATATAATGTATCATATTGATGTGTATTAGAATAATGTAATAAAAAAAAGATTTTGAATGTTTTTTTTCAGACATACCTTCAAATAAACTAAAACTAAAAAATAGCATATTTCCTTTTGATTGAGTTGCATATATAGTGGGTTCCTCATGTCTTTGAATTCGATATTTTTCTGAATTTCATTATCTAGGTATCTATCACATTGCTTCTGTTTTCAGTGTTTACTCATGTAGGATATGCATCAATGAGTTGTTGCATTTTGACTTCAGGATTCTGAAGCTGGTAGATTTAATCACTAATGGACTGTATTCTACTCTCATGCATACTCATAGATCCTGTCATAATCAAAGTAAGTTGTGTATTTGAAAGTCAAAATTAACATATGACTGATTTCTGTTTGGAAAATCCAGCACTTATCAGCATACACACCCAGAGGCATGTACACTCTCACACTTACCTGCACAAAAACCCACCCATAATAGAGTTCTTTAGAATTTATTGTAAACTGCTCTGGAATTATATACTTTTAAGAAAAGCAGTTATTATTCTCTAAAAATCTAAAACAAAGATACACGTTTTATTCAATAATAAGGGAAATACAGAGCACTTATAATTTTAATGAAATATAACGGACTTCCCATAAGAGTGCTAAGTATATGAACCGTGGTTTATTTTTTTCAGAAACAGTAATTTAAAAACTAACTGGTCCACAGAGCTGGGTAATCATGGTTACTTTAGCTTTTATAAATGCCATGATCTTTTCCACAAAAGGCCTATCTTAAAGGAAATGTGGCACAGGTGTCAGAGCCTTGGTGGGGCTCCAAAAAATTTACTTCAGAAGTAGAGTCTAATTCAGTTGCAGGCATTACCATCTATCAAACTCTGTTGATTAAATGTTCTGCTTACTATAGCTGTGTAACAAATAGTTAGATCTTTTCATTTCAAATCCACTCTGCAGCTCAATATCTGAAAAACTGTCTCATCAGAAAAGATGGCTTTAAAATAATAATAAGAAAAATGATAGGGATCGCTATATGTAAGGCAAAGAAGGGCATCCAAATAATAAGTAGGTTAACACTATAACAAGCAGAAATTTTGCTTCAGTATTGGACCTGCCAGAATTAGTCTTTCATAATGATATCTAAAGGTATGTCAAGTGTTTGTTATGTTGGTTTTATTGCAGGCATAGTCAAGATAAAATAGCGTTCTTTGGACAGGTCCTATATGAAATGTTTTAGGCCTGTCCCAGCAATACCTGTGAAACTTCCTGGGCCTTTCTCCATTCTGCTGCCAACAGATGAATAAAACCCCATCATTTCCAAAGCACTGCAGGCTTTTAAGCTTAATTTCAAAACCCTGTAGGATTTTATGCTGCACAGCCCCTCTTATTTTGGGGCATTGTGCAGCTTAGAAAGCACTGTATGGGAAATATGCCCCTACATGAGAGCTGGGAAGGAATGAATCCCATATTTGGAATTAAAGAAACCAAAAGAAAAGCACCCATTCTATTACTCTTTGACAAAGGGCTGGATAAATGAAGACGGATACATTTGCTAGTATATTCAAGCTACTGGATCAAGCTGAGCACTGATTCAAAGCAATTGTAAACTTAAGTAGGCAGCAGATGTTTTATGGACTGTTTGTATTTTGAAAGAATGCAAAGGAGCTGAATTAGACTTCAGGCTTGATTTTCACTGTTTTAAACTTCACCAAGTGACTCATACTTGCATGTGCTGAGTGTGACAGTTTTCAAGCAGTTCTGCTGTTACACCATACCTGCCATTTCATAGAATCATAGAATCAAAGAATCACCAGGTTGGAAAAGACCTCTGAGATCACAAAGTCCAACCATTCCTATCTACCACTACACCATGTCCCTGAGCACCTTGTCTACCCATGTTTTAGACACCTCCAGGAATGATGACTCAACCACCTCCCTGGGCAGCCTTTGCCAGTGTCCGATGACCTTTTCTGTGAAAATGTTTTTTCCTGATATCCAGTCTGATATCTGATTGATAACGCAGCTCTATTTTATGTTTTTCACTCAGTCCATGGTTTAACAAGGATTTTAAAAGGCAGATTTTACTAAACATAGATACAGTGTCAGATATGGTGAAGTGACATGATGTTCTGAGCTTCAATCTAGTGTTCTCAATCTCTGACAGCACAGAGATAAAAAAAGGGCTAAGATCAGCTTGGAAAGTGGGTGTGTAATAAACAATCTGTTTATTCAATTACTGAATTCTATTTTCTCTGTTCAAAAAGTTTAATATTTCTATTTTAATGGATAAAAATAATGATTTTATAAAGGTAGATTTGATTTTTAAAAGGTAATATTAGTCATAAATAAATCAAGAAATACTTGGCCTACTTTAAAAGATGACAGAATAGCTCAAGATGCGAGTATAGCACAGGAGATAGTCATATTCAGCTTGCTAAAGGAAAAAAAAGGCTGCATAGTGTGATTTCCAATAATAGCACAAAGCTACACAGGAACGGGGCAACCATATGACAAAATAGGTGATTTAGTGAACGGACTTCAGAACAAGCCTTTAGATCATTGGGATTTCTTGTACACATGCATGAGGCAGGTTCTTGGTCCTGCGCTCTGCCATGGAGCTGTCAATGCTCTACTAGATTGCTGTCTGTTTTGGATATAACCCCCTAGCTAGGGCTATTGAACTTTCTGTGGAATTCTCTTTAATAATTATTGCACAATATGTAAAGAATACTACATACAGCATCATCATATAATATAATTATATAATAAATATATAGTAATATATTTTCTGCTCCCCACTGGCTTTTAAACTATAGTTCAATAACAGAAAGAAATGCAAAACATTTGTTATTGAGAAGCGTGGCAATGGAGAACTGTTTGCACACAATGTATGTCCCACTGGTACATGATGAGAGTCTTACTGAGCTATCACATCTCATAACTACACTTTCATTTATTTCTCATTTTTCTATCTATGAGGCAGAGCTACTGCATTAAAGCGTTATAACTGAGCTTGAAATGTTCAGCTTATCCTCCCTGAGAAAGGGATTTTGATAATTTGAAGGCAACAACATAAGAGAGGATAGCCATTGCTGTAAAGAGATTATCTCTTGAGAAGCTTGACAGTCAAGGCAGAGAACTTCAACAGAGTTAAAAAGTGGACAAAAACTGTAGAGGGACAAAACAAGCATGGAGATCTCTGTCTCTCAGGAAATGAAAAAGACGTAGAAGAAAGGGGGGAAAAATAGAACAGAGAAGGACCTTTCCTTCTAACGTGTTAAATACTTGAAGAATTTGTTACTGTGAGACTCCAGGCTGAAGCACTGGGTGAATCTTCCAACAAATTTAGAAACATGGTGGGCTCTTATGTAAGAAACAATACGGAAACAAAACCTGTCCAACTGGTCAGCGCCACTAAAGATTCAAATATTGTAGTTGGATGCTGCCTCTCTTTCTTACAAATTTTCAGTGCCTTACCATCATCAGAATTGTTCTTCACTGAAATTCAAGTACTAAAGGAAAACTACATGACCAGAAAGCAAAGCCTGCGTCCTATAGGTTGAGTTCTCTATCAGAAAATAGAGGAGACCTGTGTCAAATCCCTGAATTCCCAAATGTTGGTTTTGATCATAATGTTGGATGACAAAGGAACAAGGAAACAATATCAGGGAAGTCAAACAAATGAATGGGTGAGCAAAACCAGAACAAAAGCAGAAAATCAGAAATCATAAAGGAAGGCAAGCAACAAATGAAGTAAAAAGATAAGAGATGAAAGAAATGAAAGAAAGAAGAGAAGAAGAAAGGGAAACCGATGAAAGAAGACACTATGCAATGATCATTCTACTTTCTTAACTTTAATTGTAAAACAGATTAATTTTTTCACATGAAGGCCTGAAGGGGAAATCTCCACTCACCATAAATGCTTTTTGCAAGAAGTAGATAACAAAGGAAAATGCAGCCTTCAAACCCAGGACTGGTGTAAGGAGGTTCTTGGCTCCTACCTGAAGACAGCCTAGCTGGAAGATTCTCCTCTTTCCTCCTTTCTGACAGTCAGTAACAGACATTATGGCCATGGAGCTCAAGAAACACCTTGCCCCTGCCCAAGAAGTGACCTGTATTTTTCACAGTGATTAGGAAGTGAAATAGTTTTACTGTGATCCTTTTTTCCATAAAGTCAGCAGTACAACAACTCTGTTTTCACAAGGAGGATTTTCCTTGCACTGAGACACGGTGTTCAAGAGGAGAAGAATGGGTAGCTGTCCTGCCTACTGAACATGTTGATCTGCTGTTTTCCACTCAAACTGCCTGTGACCTGGAAGGCACTGCATATAATTAAGGACAGAGTGAATGTATTGTTAGTAGCACATTATCTTAGGTTTCAGAAATTTTTTACTTCCTAATTACAAATCATTAGCATATTTAAACCTTCTTTTGCCAAAGTGCTTTGAGTTCTGTTCCAATCTAGATTTGGTTATTTTGAGAGGTAAATAACCATAAAAATATTAAGCAAAAATGCAACATTGCACATAAAGCTCGAAGAGACGTAGATGTTTACCATAGAGCTTCACATTGAAAGCAAATGCTGCTTTACTGTTTTCAGTGTGTGTGGCTTCAAATTTTTCCTAGGTAACATAATTATCATTGTATAAGCCTAGGAATTTTATTACATACAAATTATGACTTATTAAATAATGCATTAGTAGCATTTTAAAGGAAATAAAATCTCTTCAGTTATTTGAAATCGTTAACCACATGGCTAACCACATGATCAACTCCTGAATCTGTCTCACTGAGTCTTATCAAAAAGTCAACATATATGGGATGCAAACAGTTCCCTTGTAAAACAATATGTACTAAGAGACTATATGCATAAAAAATAGTATTTCAGTGGGAGGAGATGTATTTTTTATGTAGCATAGAACTGTCTGCGTGAATTGTACTAAAATCAGTTAAAATCTAACTCAGAGCAGCAAATATCTTAGGGAAAGCAAGAAACACACCCCAACCAATGTGACCACACATGGCTTACTAACTCCCAACTCTCAAATCCTCTAGGGAGTTGCTTCTGTCAGGCTCCACGTTGGAGCATTTTATAAACCCTCCAATGAACAAGGAATATGGTGGGCTCCTATGTAAGAAATGACCTTGAAATAAAACCTGTCTTATTGGCCAGAGCCACTAAAGGTTTGAATAATATAGTCAGGTGTTGCCTCTATGTCTTCTTAGTTCCAGTGCTGTGCCACCACCAGAAAATAGTTTGCCAGAGAAATTGAAGTACTAAAGAAAACCTACATGACTGGAAAGGAAAGCTTGCATTCTGTAATCTGTTTTCTCTATTTGAAAATGGAGACCTGTGTCAAAGCCCCTGAATTTCCAACTGTTGGCTTTGATCATAATCCTATTACTTATACCTGTCTGTATATGGAGTAGAATCATACAATCACACAATCATACAATCATCAGGTTGGAAGAGACCCACTGGATCATTGAGTCCAACCATTCCGACCAATCTCTAAACCATGCCCCTCAGTACCTCATCCACCCACAACTTAAACACCTCCAGGGAAAGTGAGTCAACCACCTCCCTGGGCAGCCTCTGCCAGTGCCTAATGATCCTTTCAGTGAAGAATATTTCCTTATGTTGAGCCTGAACCTCCCCTGGCAGAGCTTGAGGCCATTCCCTCTTGTCCTGTCCCCTGTCACTTGGGAGAAAAGGCCAACTCTCTCCTCTCTTCAGGCAGTTGTAGAGAGCAATGAGGTCTCCCCTCAGCCTCCTCTTCTCCAGGCTAAAGAACCCCAGCTCTCTCAGTTGCTCTTTGTAAGACATATTCTCCAGCCCCTTCACCAGCTTTTAACCACCAGAAGTGGTGACCTTTCTTTTTTTGGTATCTGTTCAACTAGTAAATCAGCTTTTGAGGTCTACATATTTAACTACTCTAATCTGCTCAACATGTGGAGTGCTCAGTGGGTGACCCTTCCAGACCAGTTGGAAGCTTCTGTTAATGCAAAAAATAAATTAATTCTTTGGTTCCAGTCATGTGTGACTGCAATCAATAGAAGCAAAGTTTGTCCCCTTCACAGCACTGCTGCTTCCAGTATAACTTTTTCCTGAAGGCTATACTACCCTTATTTTTGCTGCTGGGTGGAAAAAGAGCATCATTTTTGCACCTTTTTAACTGACAGAGTTTCACATCTGGCCTTCTTCATAACATCCCCTGCTAATGCATACCAATTAACATATCTGAGGTTAAAATGCTCAGGAATGGAGGCTGAAGAGTCTCACTACAGCTAAAGGTGTCCTCACCTCTTTCCCTCCCTCCCATGCTATTACAGAAAAGATGACAGATCTCAATGTGCTGACACTGACAACAGAGCACAAGGCTGATACATTTAACCAGGCTTTTCCCTATGGAAAGGGTAAGTATGAAATAAGTTGAGGATCTGACTAGAGGTGGAAATAATAAAACAAAAAAAAATTTGTTAAGAATTCAAACTGAAAATTTGTTGGAGTTGGAAATACTCCCAGAGTCTTAATGATAGGCTTATTTTTATCAACAATAACATTAATTAATAATTAATGATAAGTGCCTCTCTGATGCATCTTGGAAGCTAAAATTAGCAAGTATAAAATGTTAAGTTTTAAATTATATACTTAGCATGAATGTCTCCTCCTAAAAAGTCTCCCAGGTTATATCCATATCCATCATGCCCTGGATGACGTTATATAGTCAAATTACTTTTGGAAAGTTTATCTGTTCCCCTGCTGGGAATTCCCTTAGTAGATGCTCTGTGACCTGCACGGATCAGATAACTTTTCCTGCAGAGCCGACCGCTGAAATCAGCACCATCCTCTGAACACAGAGCAGAATCTCTAAATCTATTGTGCTGACAGTGTAGATCATGTGACGTAGAAATCTTTTTTTTTCCCTTTATTCAGAAACTGGGTAATATTTTATTATAGATCTATTCTTATGTTTTAGAAGTTACTGAAAATAAAAGCATCCAGTAGATCATGGTGAGACAACCAGACAGTGTGTATAAACCTAAAAAGAAGTCTGAAGAAGTAAAGCTAGGGACTGCACTGAAAGGCTAATTGTATTGTATATTCATAATTATTTTTTAATGCGTTCTCTCAGCACCACTTAGGAAAATTCTTTCCAGAAGTGTAAGCTTTTTTAGCACACTAGAAAATTTCTGTTCACCAGTTTCTAGGGGAGGTAAGTGAATCCAAGTGACCCAAACCAGTCATTCTAACTGACACATGATGACAGGTTTAAACACAGAGAACAGGACCACCAGATTAGCAAAGCCTATGTGAATTCATGATATTTAATACTGATAGTGTGCACCACTGAGAGATACCAAGGTTGAGTTGTTCTGGGTGCAGTATACACATAACCTAAATGGAAATCCTGCAAAGTGCTGCTTTGACAAAGAAACCTCCAAATGCTTCTTGGCTCTGCTTTGCTTATCATACCTATTCACTGAAGCACTGAAACTTCAAGGAACTGAGACCTCCAGGGACTCAAACACACAATCAAGTCATCATGGCATAACAAGTGTCAGCTGAGCTATATCAATAACTTGTGTGCATGCTCCTAGTCATGCCAGCTGCAAGGCAACACAATTTGGCTTAGTTCTGATTCATTTCAGGCTTTGCATTTGCTACTGGCAAAATGTGTGCACAAGAATTAGTACCACAACTCAACATTTTGAAAGCTTCCTATCTGTAACTGGCAGACAATTTCCAAAATATATACTTGATTATTTAGTGGCTAATGTTTAACTAGGAGAGATATGTTCTTTAGGTGTTTACGGAATGTGGTTGAGTCTTCCTAAGTTTTAAAACTCTAAGTAGAATATATTTTTATTGTGGTTAGATGCTATTGTTGAATCTTCTTTCTAAAAGGAAGAATCCTTCAGAAATTAATGGGAGCAGACACTTCATCAGGTTTAAACTCTTGTAAATTGGTTTCTGGGGAGATTTTATAGGATGAGGTTCAAGAATAGTTACAAGAGAAACTGAGTTTAGCAGCAGCCCTTGTCCATCATTAATGTTGCCTTGATACTGAGGTCTGACTCTGATTCATAGAAAAAGTGCGATGCCTTTTGGTATCACTCAGTTCAATGAAACATTATTACTATTCCATATTTATGTTAAAAGATAAGCAGTGCCGAAATGAAGGGTTTTTATAGCAGTAATTAAACTGCTAAACTTAAGCCTGAATTCTGATTGACTTGACATAAGAGGATATACAATAAAAGACAGAGACTTGAAAGCCCTCTTATATTTAAGAAGTGTAAAATCTCAGTGCAAATAACAACAGCTTTACAATTAATCCCATCTTTTTAAACTGAAGTTTCAATAGCTGTAGGTTCTGACACATTGGGCATTGTTGTCGTGTATGGTTCAGCTAAGCTTGTTAAGGAAGCCATTCTCATTCTAAGCCTTTACCTAACTTTAAGTGGTATTTAAAGAATAATAAATCCTTTTAGATTTCTTAGCTTAAAGAAATTATTTAGCAAATACAGGATAGGTTGAAGATGAGACTTTTTAACAAAATAAAGAGCATAGAACACAAATTATATGCCATGCTACTAATTAAAGACAGATATGTAATCACTTACTAATGGAACAACATTTTGTGCCAACCTTATTCATACTTCCTTCCAACTGCTGGACTCCTTGTGCCAGATATATTTCAGTTTTCTTCAGAAGAGAGAGATACTAATATGTTTTCCATCCTGTTTTTAAACCCAGAAGTCTAGTGTAAACTGAACTTTCTTGACATTTCATAATATCTATCAGTTTTAACAGCTTGAGGCCTTTTTATTACAAACATGTACATTTCCCTGCAGGGTTCTGGAAATCTCACAATTACATTCATTAAAAATGTCCATGATTATAGCCAAATCCAAGCTTTGTAAATTTACCTTCACAATTTTCTTTCAACAGTTACTCTGAGTGTAATTTTCTATTAAATTCCACAAAATACCTACTTATTCATTCATAATGTCAGCTTTATATAAATTTTGACAAAAGCACCAAAAGAGAAAAACAGAGTTACTGTAAGATTGTTCAGTACCAGGTTTGATATCTATGGTGTGACTCACTGAGACTCAACACAATAAACATGTCTGTCCATGAAATCAAATACAAAGAAGGTCATGTTTCATCAGTTGTCTAAAATTAGAAGCATTACAGGCCTTTTACACTAGCCCCAAGAGGATCTCTGGACAGATAATTTTGGGTCCCTAACCTTACCTAGCAGTCGGTTTATTTGACAAGCTGAGCATCACTGTCATCCAAAAATCCTGCTCTGATGCAGAGCTTCTAACAACATTGTTTTTGTCATGATGTAACAACTTTCCATTCAGTTGTTAGTCTCTTTCTCTAGAACAGAGATTCACATCCTGCGTGTCATACTTTTTGAAATTTCACCTTCACCCAGTAGAAGAGATAAGAGGTGAGAATGGGAAAGACATTGTTATGATTTTCCCTTTGAAAACTGGCTACTTGTAGCTAGAAGAACAAGATTCACGGGGAAGGAAGGGAAAGGAAAGGGAAGGGAAAGAGAAAGGAAGAGATTCAGTCTTAACCCACAAATTTTTTTTTTCTTTCATAGAATCATAGTATCATAGAATCACCAGGTTGGAAGAGACCCACTGGATCATCGAGTCCAATCATTCTTATCAAACACTAAACCCAGCCCCTTAGCACCTTGTCCACCTGTGTCTTAAACACCTCCAGGGAAGGTGACTCAACCACCTCCCTGGGCAGCCTGTTGCAGTGCCCAGTGA
>WAAB01004771.1:76849-90990 GCA_013389865.1 Piaya cayana | reverse complement strand
TGGGCACACTGCTGGCTCATGGTCAGTCGGCTGTCAACCAACACCCCCAGGTCCCTCTCCTGCTGGCAGCTTTTCAGCCAGACCTCACCCAGTCTGTAGCTCTGCATAGGGTTGTTGTGCCCCAAGTGCAGGACCCGGCATTTGGCCTTGTTAAACCTCATGCCATTGGACTCAGCCCAGCAGTCCAGCCTGTTCAGATCCCTTTGCAGAGCCTCCCGACCCTCCAGAAGATCGACACTTCCACCCAGGTTAGTGTAGGTTAACTCAAAACAGTCCAAGGCAGAGACTCTTATACTTCTGGAGCATCTGTTTTTGGCTACTTTTCAAACAACATCCTGCAGGAGTTTGATATAATCTAGCAAAGCATCATTCACCTTTTTTTTTCCTTTTGCTGCAAAAGTAAGAGGATTCCAGCATAAAAAATGGACTGATCTACCCGCAAGCTGCTTTGTTTTCAGAACTGAGTACACTTCAGTCATAAGTAACAAACACAAACCCCACAACTTTTTCTTACTAAATCTTAAATGAGCTCTGAGCCTGATTTTTGCAACTTCTATGTGATAACATTTATAAAACTCTAAAGCAAAGTAAACGTAGGGTTTGAGAATACTTTCATGTATTAGGATCACAGGACTGAGCCCACAGCTTTTACAGAATGAAGTGTGTCATTTCAAGGAAAGAATACTCATTTTACAGCTTGTGACGAGACCAGTCTGAGAACCAAAAAAGCATCATTCACCTTTTCCTTATAATATTCTAATTGACTTGACTGTACGATATAAGGGTCTAAAATTTCTGACCTAGGGGAATATTAAAAAGAACACAACCTGTACAAATGAGCTTCACAGTGCATGTCAAGGCTAAACCATATCATATGTTCCTGAAAATACACAGAAGCAACAGGAAGTTTTAGGGAACTATTAATAAGATCTAATACAAAATGTAGATAATCTTTTGCACAAAATCTACACTGCTATGTCTTAAACAATTGTATTTAAAAGAATTGGTGTTTTCTAACATGTTTCCTTTTGCTATACAGAAAAAGTAATGATGCAATAATTACTGTTGTAGGGCACAAGATATACATTGCAGTTATCTCAAACCTGTATTTTTAGTGTGTTATTTCACCAGGTGTCTATATCAAAATATCTTCTGTGTTTCTTTATCTGCTTTGGATTATATGACAAATGGATTCTATACCTACATTCATAGAAATGGTAATCCAGAAAGGAAAATCCATGTAGGAAACCGAACTTTCATACTAGATTGAAAATAACCAAGTAGCTGAAAGCTGATTTTTTGGTGTTGCTCTTTTTATCATTATTACTTAAAATTTTTATTCTTATGAAGTCTATTATTTTGTATCTTAATATAAAAATCCTTTTTACCATTGTCCATAGAAAGTGCTTATAGTTTCCTCTTTCTTAAAACTAAAATTATGTAAATGAAAGACATGAACATTTAACTGTGTGTTGGTTGATCTACTTCCCATTGACTGTGTTTCTATTTCCACTGAAATTCAATAAATAAGCAAAAGACAAGTAGAAAAAAAAAGGTGTAAAGACCAAAATAGTGCTTGAGTCATCACCAGATTGTCTGAAATTATTCAAACAGGTGTTTGTGAGAGAATGAACTATTTTCCTCAGGGCTGTGGGGGGGAATTCTAGGAGAGAAAAAAACTACTCTAAAAAGGTCCTGAAGAACAAAGAGGAAAACCCTCACAATTTTGGGAAGAGTAGGACAGCAGACTGTTACCTCAGGAAAGTCTGAGTTATCTTTTTTTTTTTTTTCATTGATGCAGGTCAGCAAAGGCACACATCAGCACCAAGTCCAGCATCAGAACTGGGGAGGAACAGACTACATGTGTGCAATATTCTTTTCACATATGTGCAATGTGTGGTTGTATGAGTGAGCAGGAGAAGATCCTGACAAGCTGAAAGACACTAGGGGTGGCACCAGTGTGTGGTCAAACATAGTCTAAGTCTTCCACAGGTAAATCTGGTAAACTTAAGATTCCCAAATCAATATCAATTTTGTTTTTCACACTAAACTTCAGTAAAATGAGGTCCAACAAAGCAAATTGAAATCCACAGTTTCAGTGCAGGATGAGAATGATGTGATTGAGAGCAGCCCTGATGAGAAGGACTTGGGCTTCTCATTCATGAGAAGCTCAAAATGAGCTGGCAGTGCATGCTTACAANCACAGCCCAGAAGTCTAACCACATTCTGGGTTATATAAAAAGAAGCGTTGCTAGCCGGTCAAGGGAGGCGATTTTGCCCCTCTACTCCACTCCCAAACCATTCCACGACTTCGTCATTCCATGATTCCATGACTCTATGATGCTATGGAAGTGTCTCACAGTATTTTTGTAACCAGGCTAGGTGGTTACAGTTAGGTGACTACACAAGCAGATGGACAAAAACTAGTTGGATAGTTGGCTTAAGGTGTAATGATTAATGGGTCACGGTTTACCTGGAAGCAGACAGCAAGCAGAATACCCACATCAGTCTATCCAGGGACCTATGTTTAATGTCGCTGAGCTGGGTTAGGCAGTGGAATGCTTGTTCGCAGAGTTTGTAGATAACAACAAACTGGTAGCACCACTCTGTACACTCAAGGGCATGACTGCTACCCAGAGAGACTGAGACAGGTTGCGTGAATGTGCAGTGGGCTGAATATGAGCCAGTAGTGTCTTCTGGCAGCACAGATCGCTGACAGCATCTGGGCTGCATCAAGAGCTTCATCCCTGGGCTGAGGGATGGATTTTCCTCCTCTGCCCTAAATTCACTAGACCATTTCTAGAATACTGTGTCCAATACAACTGGGTCTCCTAACACGTGGAAGAATTTATAAATTGGAGTGAGTTTAGCAGATGCCACCAAGATGTGTGGAGGCTGGACCACTTGCCTTGTGAATAGAGGCTAAGAAATGTGGACTTGCTCAGCCTGGAGAAGACACAGCTCCAGAGGCATCTTACAGCAACATGTAAGTGCCTACAGAGAGGTCATCGAGATGATAAAGCTAGGCTCTTCACAGTGATGTATGGTGGTACAATAAGGAAAAATGGATATAGACTGAAACAAGAGGTCCAGACCAGTTATATGGCAAAACTTTCAAATCATGAGGATATTCAGACAGTGGAAAAAATTTGCAAAGAGGCTGCACAGTTTCCAAACCTGGAGATTCTCATGACTGGACTATATAAAGTTCTGAGCAACTTGTTCTAATGCTACAGCTGACCCTGTCTTGTGAGTGAGGTTGGAACTCATGGTCTTCCAACCTGAACAATTCTGTTTTTCTAAAATAGCTCAAAGGGCCCTTAAGGTTCTGGGAATTTGAGGCAGAGAATGCATGTTGCTAATATCTACTCAATTTCTTCCCTGTAACCCTCTTGCTATCAAAATGTCTGTTTTGTTTAGAAATAGCAAACTGAATGATAAAGTTGATGTATTTTGAGAAACACACTGGCAGGCACTTTTGAAAAGAACGTTGCCATCTCCTCTGAGGCAGGTAACAGTAGCATGAATGACAATGTTTGCTGATCTTGGGTAAGACAGATCTGCTCCCAGAGATTCTCTTGAGAATCTAAAAGCAGATAGTTAATTCAGCTGATGTTAATGGGTTTTGTCAGAATTTGGCATGGTAAAAAGTGATGCTCAAACAGACCTACTCCTGTAATAGTTATTCAGTTAAGTGGGCTTTTCTCCAGTTAATTGTTTCTGAGATCCCAAATATATAGCAAGTACATGTGTGTGC
This sequence comes from Piaya cayana, assembly GCA_013389865.1. Lineage (NCBI taxonomy): Eukaryota > Metazoa > Chordata > Aves > Cuculiformes > Coccyzidae > Piaya > Piaya cayana. The sequence continues at coordinate 87,233 of WAAB01004771.1, read as the reverse complement.
TGCATTGTACTCTGACTGCTGAGCTATTTATTGGGGTGTTTCTGTGGTGGCTGACCAATACCAGAGACTCTGTGGCTCAGCTGTTTAAAAAGCTATTACACAAATAAAAAGATGATAATCAACAGAGTAAGTGTTAATATGGAAGTTGGATATTGACATAAATGGAAGGAAATTTTTGCCCAAGCTTCAGATGTTTAGATGGAGGATATTTCCCTTAAGTTCTCTGTGTAAGACCTAAAATAAGGAGTGGTACAGCCTAAGATACTAAATCCCCTACTTCCTCATTGATTTTCTAACACAACCTTAATGCTGTGTTAGCATTGTCTCTCTGTTCATTCCATCTGCTGTTAGGTCTCCCCGCTGTTTCCTAGGAGATATATTGCCACGATGCCTGCATCTGTAAGGCAGTGGCAGATATGGGGCAAGAACCACATGGTCAGAAGCAGCATTTGTACTACCTGAACATTTACAGGTTTCCCGGGGGATTCTACCATCCACCATTTCTTAAAACCTGAGGGAGCCCTAGTTACACAGTCAGCTGCTTCAGAGTGCTACGGGAATGGGATACTGTGGCTTCTCCACTCCTTTCCATTTCTATTTGCTTCTTTCAGCCTAGAACCTCTGTTTAAAAAAAACCCCAGACTACAAAAGTGGGGTTGTTTTTGTCCAGCCAACCTATTTACTGAACAGTCTAATCTTATTATCTACAACATTTTAAGGGATTTTTGCTTGTTTACAATGCATTTATCAAAAGTACTGACTGTTTATGTTATGTGCTTTAGGTAGTCAGGACATGCTCTGTTCATATCTTCTCAGGTATGGTTTGAGAGATGAATTCCAAAATCTAATAGTCAGATTAATAAATTAAATACAGCAATTAAACAGGGGCGACAGAACATCAGGGCTGCTAAATCTTGCCTTATGCATTAACATTTTCTCTGTTCTTTCATTAGTAGAAAACACATAAACCTGGCTATAGCTAACAAAAAGTCAAGACATGACATTTCTAAAAAGACACCTGTTTCTCAGAAGTGACACTAACTCCAGCCACAAACTCTCAAGTACAGTCTGAAACAGGTAATATAGAAAACAATTAACTTTTGCCCATATTTATATAATGAATTCCATGTCTTATTTTAAATTGTATTAATCTTTGTTTTCTGCACAGGAAAAAAAAAAACACAATTGTTTACATCAAACAGATAATGTGTTTTTGTTTTGGCAGAACTGTGAAAAACCCAAGGTATTTTCTGCATGTATGGAGAAGGAAAGAGAATTTATGAAAAAATACACATAATATTAATCAATAACTTATTGGGGGTAGATAATCTACTCATTGAATGGGATCAGAAACAGAGTAAAGATTTATAGCTTAGGAGTTAAAGGACCACATACAGAAAAAACACAAACATTTTTCTTGATGGCAAGAAGAATGTTCGGAAACATAATGCAGCAAGAGTTATAGAGAAAACTACAAATCACTGATAGGTATTTCCTCAAAGTAAACTGCCAATCTCTTTAAAACACATATATTATGCTTTTGAAGATGTCAGAGACATCTCATAGTATTTATAAAATAACAAATATTTGACCAGTTAAGTTACACATAAAAAGTGTTACCCTTCCTCAGGTCAGAACAATTAATTTCAGTGTTACAACTAAATTCAGCTGTTAAGGGCTATCACCAGTGTATCAATTGCATATCCTCAAATTTAAATATAATTATGTGGCTAACATTTAACACTGAAAAGAAAATAAGAGACAGAAAGAAATGCCAAAGTAGATTAATATGCATCTCATATCTAGTATATCACTGAGCATATTTAAACAAGTCACATAATTAATTTCATAATATCCTTGTAAATTCAGCCTTCAATGACCTGTATTTTGAAACAGGATCTGACAAAACAGAAATCTCTTACACAGTCTGAAACATTAAGAACGTGTTTTGAAAGGTTTGAGGAAACGTACTGAAAAAAACATTTTTCAGCTGTATCCTTCAATAAAATGCAGCACACATTTGGCTAACTAGGAACAATGCTTTTCTATTGAAAAAAAAAGGCTTTCTTGCTATCCCAGTTCAAATTTTCCAAGAGAAACCATGCTCCCCTCATCATGAACTGTTCCAAAACAATTAAAAAACCTCCATGGTCCAATGTCACTTTTAGACAAGGTATATTAGAAATGGAAAATCTATGGTAGCTTGAATGAATTTAAACTATTTCTATATGCCCTATGTAAATATTTCATCCATTCCTACCTCTGGGAGATACCATTATCTTTTTTGCTGAAAAAAGTCAGAACCTAATTGAACTAAATAGTGCAATATTCAAACTCACTTAGTCTTCACTAAAAGAAGCTTTTATAAAAACATGAAAGGTATACTCAGCCTTCAAAGAGTAAAGCTAAACCTATCATGCTAAGTGTCTATGATTTACATAAAACAGAAATAAAATAACAGAAAACTTGCATTTATACAGAAAAAGAGACTATATATTTTTCTTTTTCACAAATGTCAATGGGTGTACTAAAATGAACCTCAGAAATTTCCTGGAGAATGGATAAAAGTAGATGATGTGGTGTCTAATGCAGATAGAGAAAACCCCAAACTGCAAACAGACTGACAATATGCTGTTTGTTCTAAATACATCGTCAGTATGCTTAATTTACACATTGTTCAACTTTAAACTGGAAATCAGCTTTGACAAGCACCTATTCTTAAAGAGAACACACAGAGCTGGAGACAATTTAAACTTAGAAACAATGACAAACTAGAGCATGGAAAAAGGTATCAAAAAGTTTTGTGAGCATCAGAGAGATCATATGGACATTAACTAGGTGCCCCAATAATATGAGAATAGTATGAACACCCCAATAATATGAGAATAGTATGAACATGTAACAGACTAAATAAACTCTCGAACTTGACATATTGTAGTTCTGAAATTTTCTCCAATATATTTAAAAAAAATGAGATCACCTTCTTGTCATAGAACACCACCTAAGCCTTTATTTAGGAAACAATGTCTGCTGATTTCAATATCACTGTCTTGATAAAATATCCACAAGATTTCTCCTAAAATTTTCAAACAAACACTAAGAACCCAGATAGTTTTATTTCTAGTAAGTAACAAAGTCTCATATACAAAATATAAAATGTTTTTCATCTTAAACCATGATTAACAACCTGATGTTTTCCGAAGTTTCCATTTACAAATTTTGTAGCTCAGCAAAATGTAAACTTTTTTTTTCTACAGGTTGTACTGTAATCTACATCTGTGAGCTAAAAATCAAACACTGGCTTCTTCTGGTCATACATAAACTTATAAAATAAAAAAAAAAACACATCAGAGCTTTTATTCAAACACACCTGATTCGAAAACACAACCCTGCTTACAAACATACTGAAGTCACACCTGCATTTGATCACCTTAACTTGAGTAAGTTTTTACTAAACAGTAGTTTTTTTCTGGCCATTTTGTTGATGGTGCATTTACAGGCTAGGCCCTTGGAGCTAGAATATATTCACATATCAGGGAACACAGTGATAAAAAGATATTTGGTCTGTAACACGGAATATCTTCTTGGGTATAAAAAATGTATTCTGCCTTTGATCCATTAGAGGTGCTCCCTGGCTACAAGATCCCAGGTGGTACATATATCAAAAGCAAGATGTGGACTCAAAAAGAAGACAAGGGTAGAAAAAGTGATATTTTTGAGTCATTTTTCAGGCCATACATTCAAAATGTAAAGTTTGTTATGTGTTGCTTTTTCTGTAAGTTATTTCCTCTGAACATCTCCAATATTAGGATCTGCTGTTCTTAGAAATAAGTCAATACATATCTGTACTTTCAGAAGTTCAGAAGCAGAAGTGAGGTAGCTGAAGGAAATTACGATTGAAAGAAAGGGACTGGATTATGGGCATATTTTGGTTGAGTTCTCCAAGTCAAGCATCAAAGAAAGATTGCCAGTGTACCTAGGGATCATGTTATGAAACACAGTCATTCTGGTGCCCTCAAACCCTGATTCCATACTGACAATATACACAGGCACTTTCAGTTGCTGAACAATATTTCTTCTTGAAATACATAATAAAATAGCATATATGGCTATGCATGATAGGGCTGAAATTAGTGCTGAGAGACTTAATCCTTCTGTGCTCTGGCACTCTGAAGTTGCTTGTGCATTTCTGACTTTTTTCCTCCTAAATAAAATATGTGAGACACATGGGTTCTTTCTGCAAATCCATGCTTTGTTCATTAATACCTCCACACATTTTTGAAACTTTAAGGCATACTTATATATTAGTTTTAATAACTTTGTTAAATTCTGTGTTGGAAATTACCATGCTTTGAGTATGTTTTACAAAGTACAGCTATGTGACTGGCATCGCGTTCTGCCAGCCAAATTTCTAATCATTCATTTGAAAATAATAAATGATTAATTACAGATATGTTGAAGAAATACAGTTATCCTATAGCAGATGATGAGTATATTTCATTAAAGACTGGAAAAATTAAGATGAGCAGCAAATTAAGTAGTTTAACACAGTGGGAGAAAGAATTACTATACAGATACTTGCACACTCCAAAACTTAAGTGTTCGATCACATACTGCCCTATTCACCAATTACATCTTCTACTCTATTCCAAGCTACCACGTAGCTATACTTAATTCTTATCAATCACTTATTGTCACTTCTGAAAGTTGTCTAGCATCACTAAACACTGGGTGATGCCTCAAAACACTGACACAGTCCTGTTCTAAGGAGAGGGGCAAAGATGACTTATGTTCAGAAAGACTCCGAGAATAGATAATTAATAAATCAGCAATGCATCACTAAGTAAGGTAGGCAGGGTTATTACTTTCTTATAGCAACATCAGAGATTTAATAGTTCTATAGCTTGTTATGATGCATGTTTCTGCACATTTTCAAGAGTAGTACTCTAACTTCTAAGCAATTTCTGCTTCCCTTTTGAGTACCGGCATGTTAATAAAAAGACAAAAAACACTGTAGCACAATCCTATTACAACTATTATAATGAACCAGAATTTGTGCTTTTGATGTTGAGACTTTGAACTTTTTTGCTTTGAAATTTAGTTATAAAACACATAAGTCTTCCACAGAGAACACAGCTTATCCAGAGAGACAAATACCAAAAGGGATTTTTTTGGGGGGAGAAAAAAGACTAAGAAAGACAGTAAATATTTTCTCATCTGTTAATATTTTACCAAAAATGCCAAGTCCTATGAGTATAGGACTAAGTAGATATAATCATTTTAAGCTGAACACAAATAAAACAAAAATATCAATATTTAAGAGCAAATTAAACACAATCCATCATCATACCTTGTTATGTGTCTGAGTTTGTCCAACCAGGATAAGGATATTTGATGAGATAATAGACAGGCAGAAATTGATTAGAATTATTGACCTCTCAGATCTGATGTACCTGTCCAAACAAACAAAGAGAGAGTACAACTTTTCTAAAATGAAAGCAACTAGTCATAAAAAGTCACAAAAAGTCATAAAAAGCTTTGATACAATTCCTGCATTAAATATTGGAGATATTTTGAAAGGTGAGTTCTCACTTTAAAGTTTTCAAAACAAGTACTGGGATTATCACATCACAAACATGGGAACTATGTTATTCTGATCAATGTTCTGCAATTCCCTCCTAGTATCTTGATAGATTTAAAAATAATCTATCAATACGTCTTTTAAAAACTGCTGTCAACACTATTCTAACACCATATTGATAACAGGCATGTTATTATGCATTCAGGCATGTTCCTGCATTCATGTCAGGAACTTCTTATGCTCTCTGCTCATCCCTGGGAATTTCTACAGCTGGCATAGACCACTCACAATAACTAACTTCAGCAAAATTATGGTGATTTACATAAACAGAAGATCTGGTCCACAATGCATAATTAAGATGCAGGTTGGTTGATGATATTATGGCAGTGCATTTTGAAACATATTATCAGGATACCAATGACATTAATCTTGAAGTTCCACCACATTTACAAAATAATTTGTATGAAGAAGCAATAATATTGTAATACCTAATGCTAAAAAATAACTAAATTTCTGTAGAAAGATTAAATTATAGCAGTAAGCATCACACAGTCTCTCTTGCAAACTTATCATAAGAATTTTACAAGTCTGTTTAGGATGAAAAAGTCAAATATTGTTATCATCTATTTCCTTACAAGTAAAAAATGTTCTTATTTTTTCTATATACTAGCTTTTATATGTTACAGGACAGAAAGAAAATGATTACTGTTTCAAGTGAAGTACATTACTGACCTGACTTTCAGAGCTGCTAACAAGAGTAAACACAGACTACAAAACTACATGAAAGAGTGCTCAGTTCCTCTGAAGACCATACAACAGGTCTACATATTCTGTAACCTCTGTTACACGCTTCTCACTGGAGCTTATTTAATATTACTATCTCCTCCTGAGCTATACACCCATAGCTGACACTGAGTAGGTCATAGCAAAGGACGCTGAGCTTTGGACATGAAATGAATTACTGTTTTTATCGCTCAGCTATCAATTAAGTGACACAGTATTCATTTTGTTAGTTAAGACAGTACAACCTTGATACCACAATCCACATTTTTCTTCAAAAGCTAACAGTGTTGTTATTGCTTTTTCTATGTCTTTGCAAACAAATACAGAAAGTCTGGTGCTTTGTCTATGCTGGCAGAATGCTGCTGAGTTGTTAACTATTGATTCACCTGGGCAAGTTCACAACACTGAGTATCTCTGGACCATAAAAGATTTCAGTGCAAGCAGGGGATCATAGCATTGACTTAAGTTAGGAAGGTTTTAGTTTTCCTGCTAGTCCACTATTGATGAAGGGAAGTAAAGGGAAAGGAAGGGCAAATATTTGACTGACACTGAATTTATTTTTCAGTTTGAATTTTCAGTTGAGTGGGTCAAATCAATCAACCATAAAAGAATGCTCACACAGGCCTTCTTCACATCAGAATATCTCTACTTCATATTGCTTCTAAATACACCCTGTCATTTAAAGGGAATGTGGGTGTTCCAAAATACAAATACAGACATAGGTTCAAAATATCACGTTTCTCCCTACCACTAGATTTATTCAAACTAATGCTTATATACATACAAGTTTCAGTGTCTATATTCTCCTTATAGCTGGTTGTTTGAGAAACACATTGAAGCCAATTTTAATGATTCAAATGGCAGGCCAGTCCATCATCAATATATTTTCAAAATACCTTAGTGACACCAAGATCTGTATCAGTTGTGTTTTCAACAGCTGAATGCAGAACTCATACTAGGTCACATATCACACACATTTTTTTTCTCCACTTGGAAGTTACCATAATTATAGAATCACAGAGTCACAGACTGGGTTTGATTGGAAGGGACCTTTAAAGATCATTTAGCTCCAATGTCCCTGCAGTGGGCAGGGACACCTTCCAATTGATCAAGTTGTTTAGAGTCCCATCCAATCTGACCTTGAACTTAAAGTGATGAGGCATCCAAAACTTCTCTGGGAAACCTATTCCAGTACCTCACCATCCTCACCATAAAAAATTTTTTCCTTACATCTAATCTAAGTAATGGAGAAGACCAGTTCCACTGAGCATGACAGTATTTTCATCCAAGTGCTAAATATAGCAGGGAGTGCAAAAATAACACTATAATTCCTCAGATGGGAATTATATCCTGAAATACTCTCATTCCTAGGTTTGACAGACAAGAACTGATCATTTTAATATAACTTATGTAACTCAATATTCTATATTTATTATGTATATGTCTAATCCTGTGAGTATCTCTGGCTACAAAAAAGAGTGAAAAAGAAAAAGGTGTAAAGTTATCAATCTGCTTCTGAAAGAAAAATTCTAATGGTTGACTTTACATTACTGTAAAAATTACAATTTTCTCCCTTGCATTAGAACTTATTTTATCTTTTAGTATGGAAAAAAAAAGTTAAATGAGAAAACCTGTTCACTTTTAAAAATTATTACTTTGTATTACTTGTTCTCTTACTTTTCTGTTTCTTCTACAGTAAAGCATCATGCTATTTCTCATCTCTTCTCAAGTTAATTTACTCCGTACCTACTGCACTTTTAAGTCATTAAAATATTTTAATATAGTAAATTCAAGACTGAAAGAGTATCTCTTACTAGAATGTACCACCACACTATTTGAAACTACTTAGTTCTGAAAGTTATAATCAAAGTGGGTAAACTCAAAACCACTTGATGGAACCTTCCTAAGTCTGCAATATCTGATATGGCAGTTCATTATGTCATTTTTATCACACAGAAGTTGTGGTTTAAAATATTAATGGAAACATAGTCAATGGTATAGGCCAGAATCCTTACATGAAATACATCACACAGAAAAACCCTGCAAAATGGTAATTAGGATTCTGAATACCCCACAGAAGGAGAAATACCATTCACACTAGAGAGGGGAAAGAGAAAAGTGGGAAATACCATCATCAGAAGACTGAGAAATTAAAACTAATCAATCAAATAAACAAGATTAGGCTTCAAAACATGCACTGGTGTTTTTTTCTTGGCATTTTTTTCTTTCCCAAATAATAGCTGTTGTGCCTAATGCTCTCTTTAAATTTTAATTCAACTAAATATAGCTACCTGTTCACATTCAGCTTTGTCAAGCCATTACATACCTCCATAGTGCTGCATAGACAACTGCTAGGGTGATCAAGGCCAAGCATGAAAGACCACTGCCTACTATTAAGGTCACTGAAGGTGTACCAGATGATTCCATGATCTGTAAGTCACAACAGACAACCATGAAGAAAAACCATCCTCCAGCAATTGAAACAACAAGTTTAAAGAAAAAGAGCACCAAAAGCAAAATGATAAAAGCAGCCACGCTGTCACAGATACCTTCGGTAATACTACTTCTGAAGCAGAAAACAACTTAATTCCAAAACTGATCATAACTCTGAGATCTGTTTAATTATTGATACATTCCTCAAAGGCCTTTGAGCTTTAAAATGCCTCAAAACATGTGCATGGTGTTTTGAAAAATAAAGACAGTAGTAATATTAACATATAATAATGAGGAGACTCTGATGTTAGCACAGGTTTTAACTACTCCACAGTTAAAAATATTTAGAATTGTGTATTAACGAAACAGTTTGTTTTTACTGTATTATGTTAAAGATCATCCAGTAATTTGTCCCAGAATGTTATTCATTCTTGTTGCAGAATTACCAAACTTTCTGACTTTTAATAACTTTGACTTCGATCCCCTATTCTCACACACTTAATTTCCTTGGGCCTCTGATTGTCTAGAAGGAATGGCAAGATATCTATGGCCACAATTTCATAAGCCTTTCATAAAGAGCTGCAGATTTAGTATTATTACATTTTTACTCCGTGCATTAATACAAAATGAAAATAAACAAATGACCTTGAAAATAAACTAGATTTCCCTGCTGTAGAAGAAACTATTATCATCAGATATCAGGTAAGTGTGTATATGCTCACATTCTCAAATAGACATGATCTTTGCTAATACAAATGGAAAAAATCTAGATCTAAAAGTTTGAAGGGACACCACGTCTGGTTTACCAAAATGCTTTTTAAAGCCTCAGGGGAGTATTGTAAATTCCATTTATCAAGATATCTTTTGCTATATAGGAGATAAGACTGATGTACTTTCAGGCCATATCTCAGGCAGAAAGTAACATTTTATGTCAACCACGTTGTTCCAAACTGATCTACTTTGCTATTAAAAAGAATCAGATCATATGCTTCCAAAACCAGGAAAAAGAAATTACGCCTTAGCAGGATAACTTCACTAATATTTGCTTTTTAGATATTTTTGCATTCAGTAATACCAGAGTGTCTACTTATACACTTAATGTTCTCTCTTTCATGAAAACTTAATTTTTTTTTACATCATATCAACAGACTACAAGGAAAATCTGTGCTGAAAATGCCCAATGCAGATCTGCAATCTGTTTTAACTACAGTATGAAGGGTTTTCCTACAATGAGCAATAATAAAGCCCTGTACGTTCCCTTGGAAAGGCTTGCAACCTTTAAAGGGCTTGTTAAGTTGATAATTGTTCAATACAAAAGTTTGCAGCACATTTGCATCACAATTAGAAGGCTTTCTCTGAAAAAAAATCAGAGTTCAAGAACACGAACATTTCACCAGGATCTAGTTGTATCACAGAATCTGGAATTAATTTTCCTGAGACACTGTAGACACCAGGAGACTAACATTTGCCTACCTGCAATATAAAACGAGTCCTCAACGCAACGCCTGAAATATACTTGAGAGGAGAGCTTGACTGGCTCTACCCCTCCCCGCAGCAGCCCCCCCCCCCGCTACTGCCTTTTGCATT
>WAAB01004771.1:0-69602 GCA_013389865.1 Piaya cayana | reverse complement strand
CCTGGAGAAGAGAAGGCTCTGAGGAGATCTTATAGCAACCTTCTAGTACCTGAAAGGGGCTACAAGAAAGCTGGGGAAGGACTATTCAGAAAGGCTTGTGGTGATAGCATGAGGGGGAATGGGTATAAACTGGAGAGGGGTAGATTTAGACTAGACATAAGGAAGAATTTCTTTGCCATAAGAGTGGTGAGACACTGGCACAGGTTGCCCAGGGAAGCTGTGGCTGCCCCATCCCTGATGGTGTTCAAGGCCAGGTTGGATGGGGCCTTGGGCAACCTGGGCTGGTGGAATGTCCCTTCCCATGGCAGGGGGTTTGGAACTAGATGAACTTTCAGGTCCCTTCCAACCCAAACTATTCTATGATTCTATGAATAATTGAAGCAAATTGGTCAACTCTACTACAGATTCTACAGTGACTGTTATCTCCCTTCTGGATGAGGTCTCATTTATTATCAGTCTATATTCTAATTTTATGTTTCATTTCAATACAGTTTTGATAAGTTTGTTCACTGACAAAAGGAGATACACCTGGTAAGGCTGAATGACCAAGACAACAGAGGCTCATGTTACATTTTGCAAGCCTGTATTACTCAGCTGTGGGTACATTCAGAGTTTGCACTCATCATTTAAGTTGCTGTATCATACATTTGTTTTCTTGGGCTAAAGTAATAAAGAGACTTGCTATGATCAAATGTCTGTCTTCAAAGTTTGAAGTAGTGAGTTTAGTAGCATTTTGGATATGTATAAAATTGCTCAGTTTCAACTAGGTTCATTTTATGTGATAACATTAGCAGATATTTTGTAGGAAAAAAAGATTTTAGAGATTTCTACAAATATCTTATCAGTTTTCATTCCTCAAGAAATCAGTAAAATCTGTCATATTCATTTGTTCAGACTGTATAAATATTTTTGTAGGTTTATGGTGACTAAGGAAAGATTGCCATATAGTCTTTTCCCATTGATCAACTTGTGAAATCTTTCACACTGCACTACTATTCACAGGGACTCCTAGCAAAAAAGAAAGATCCTTGTAAATTGTATAGAGTCAGGGGCTTAAAAGATTAGGGGCTTATAAATTTATCCTGGAAATTAAGAGTGTCAAAGCTTGGATTAGGGTTGTAGCTGTTGTTAATGTTTCTTCCGAATGACAAGATTAGCAATAAAGCATAGTGTCATTAGTTCAAGTTTCAAGGCCAGCTATGACCAGCAGGAAGAAGAACAAGTGTGAAAGGGAATTGATGATTGCAAAAGGGAAGAACAGAGGCTAGGCATTCATCAAGGTTATTGTTATAGCAATCTGTGCTATTCTAGATTGAGTGGCCAGATAAAACCATAAAAAGTACACGTCCAGTCTCCTCAGAGACTGCTTTGAATAAGACACCAGAGATGCCAACCATAAGGTTTGAAGAAGGTTAAGCCACAAAATGAGAATACCAGAAACAATCATGTAAAGTGGTCAGGCACTGAAATGTTGTTTATTGCTCTGATGATGCCAAAGAGAGCTGAGCTTGCTTTTGGAGCTAGATATGTACATGCTATCTTTCAAAACCTGAAGTACGGTTCACTTCAAAGATGAAGTTCCCCCCTTTTTATCTAGCAACTCAATGGTTGTAAGATAGGTAAGTTCATTTTCCTTTTCTACATGGGGGTGTTGAATAGATATTTTGTAGAGGACCTAACCTCACTTTACACTATATTCTGGTGTGAGTGTAACCTCACCTCTTCTTATTGAAACAGGTCCTCAAGTGACCAGAACCACGCCTTAGGCCAGAAGGTGAAGCAAAGCACGGACTTTGCAGCCATACTGCAGGAAGACAAGGATTGGGACCTGCATTTCATTTCCTACTCCACTCAGTATTACTTATTTAGCAGACTGAGCATTCATACAGTAGTGCTGATGTTCTCTGAAGATCCTCAGGTTTCATACATGTTTCATTGTATCTTAGCTGCGTAAGACCTCTCCTGCTTGTCCATGTCTCCTCCCCTGGATCTTATGATAGCACCTGCTGCTCCTACACAAACCTGCTGCGTATCCTACAGCTCTGTCACCTGTGGGTTCTCTGAAGAACATGCTGCAGAGCTATAGCAAGCAGAACTAAGTTGTCTGTGTCCAATTTTAAGGAAAGAAATAAAAACCTTTTTCCTGTCCACTTACTCTTTGAAAACAAACTTAAATCAAGCCAGGATGAAACAACACAAACAACCAAAATAGGACACAGTTATAAATGTTTATAGGACATACATACATACATAAATAAATAAAAGCGACATTTGCTTTACCGACACAAGGCTTATGTCAGCAGTATGTCTCCTCTTTCATCCAGCTGTTACTCTGCAGGATTTCCTAAACATTCAATTTATAGAGAGTTCTATTTTCTATATATGTTAGGCCTCAGGTTATGTTCCTTTTCTTGAGTAAGATATTTGCTTTCTGTAACCAATCCTCTTTTGTAAGTCCTCCCCAGGAGTCTAAACAGAGCTAATCTGTTTTTCCTCAAATTGATTTTTTTCTTTCTTATTTGGGAGATAATCTGACCATCCTTCTTAATTAAAAGAATTATTTTTTTTCTTCCTTAGAGATGTCTCTTTGTTAGATTGGATGTTATCTTGTGTACCTGACTGGCCAATTAACAGCTCCTTGAGTAATGCTTATCTCCCTATTCTCTCTTTGGTGAGTCAGAGTGCATCCTGAGTGAACCTGCATTGAATTTTTTACTGCTTCTCAGGCTGCACATTAAAAACACATTTATTACAAATACCTCAACCAGAGAAAGGTGTATAGCTTCTATTGCCTTTTGACTGAGATCAGACACATAGCAATTAGCCAGTTTGAGATGACAAGGGTTTGTAGTGATCTGATGCTTAACATTTTCTATTACATATCTTTTCTTCAGTGAAAACCTTAACCACAGACTGTAAAAGTGAGTAGTCTTTCCCTTTCTCACAGGCAATATTTGGTTATAATAAAGAAGAATATCAGTAATGCTGAGCACAGTGAATTAGAGAAGTTTCCTTACTCTGAAATGCCCTAGACATTGGACATTTTGTCATTCCTTCCGAAAAGGTTCTGAACTTTGGAAGCACAGATGAGACTTCGCCTTGGGTAGGTCTCTTTTGTCCTGGGTAAATTTTCCAATTCATAAGAACCTCTGGATTTAGGATTCTCCAGAACTGTATGGTGACTGGAAAGGAGGTCTGACAAAGTTCATTAATGATTGAGGTACAAGAGTGGCAAGAATCTGACTATCTCACACAATGACTGAGACTTTATTAAGATGGGGCAATGCAACAAATCTATGCAAGCAGTTGAGATGCAATGACTTTGTATGTGCCTGTCTGACAGCAAATGAAACGCAACATAGCTAAACACAAAACTTTCTAACAGTGTTGTTTACTATCTGATTAAAAAAATCAAATCTAAAGAACCCAGATGTAATTAAAGCTGATAAATGTAAGCTGTACATTGAAAACTCTAGAATTCACAGAGCTAACTTCTATGACATTATAAAGTAATGCATCTTTATGTATGTCAGTGATTTTCACCCTTTTTTTTTTAAAGATGTGGGAAAACCATTGTGAATACAGAGTCAAATAAAATCAACTACAGATTTAGGAAATGGAGGCTCTTATGTTAAAAGAAAAAAGATGTAAGAGACACCTCCTCAACCTCCTTAAGTTTAGATTCTTCCAAGCCAGTCTTAGCTTGATGATCTTCCCTTTCAATAAGTCTTCACACCTTAGGATTTTATTAAGGTATCTGTTCAGCTTCCAGACTCAAAATGGTTTTAATCTAGCCACTCTGAAGTGCAGCTATGTGAGCTACTGCTCATATGAATCTTCTTGAGGGGATGTATTAATTGACCAACCGGACACTAAAGTAAGCTACACCTAATAAACATGCTTTTTCATACCACTTCATACCTGTGTAATACCATTAATACCACGTTCCCTAAAACCAAGTTAGCTGATAATTATAATCTCCAGGGCTAACATTTAAACTGTTCCACAGTGGTTTGTGCCAGGAGTGCCTAGTACAGAGGAGAGAAGGTGTCCATCACACTGCAACAGAACACAGGAAAACAGATGCTTCCATATTTCATCTGGAAAATGCTGGGGAAAGATGAGGTTCTGCATCATACCAAGTAATATCCTTTTATTTACCAGGGATCGTGCTGAATCAATATCAGTAGTACATAAGGGTACGTGCTTCAGAGGACTCCACTGTGATGCACAAGGTTCAGTGGATTCTGTACACAATGCTCTGAGCTTCATCTGCACATACTACACAAGCCAGCAATGTGTCCTCATGGCCAAGAAGGCCAGCATGAGGTGCATCAACAGAAGCACAGCAAGCAGGTTGAAGGAGATTATCTTCCCCCTCTACTCTGCCTTAGTGTGGTCACATCTGGAGTACTGTGTCCAATTTAAGCTTCCCAGCTTGAGAAAGACAAGGAACTACTGAAGAGAGTCCAGCAGAGGGCCACAAGTATATCAGGGAACTGGAGCATCTCTCTGATGAGGTAAGGCTGTAAGATTTGGGTCTGTTAATCTTGGAGAACACTGAGAGTGAGTTTTATCAATACTTATAATTATCTAAAGGGCAGGTGTCAGGAGGATGGTGCCAAACTTTTCTCAATGGTGCCCAGTAACAAGACAAAGGCACAAAACTGGAGCACAGAAAGATCTATCAAAACACAGCGAAAAACTTCTTTACTGTGAGGGTGACTGAGCACTGGAATAGGTTTCCCAGAGCTGTTGTGAAATCTCCTTCTCTGGATATATTCAAAGCCTGCCAGGACACACTCCTGTACAACCTGCCATAGGTGAATCTACTTCAGTAGGGGGAGTTGGACTATATGATTTATAGAAGTCTCTTCCCACACCTACCATTCTGTGATTCCATGATTCTGTAATATGTCTGATGTACTCACAATGCAACAGAAAATTTGCCTTTGTAACAACCATATATCTCAAAGACCCACAAAAATTCACTGCACTGAACATTGGCAATAAAAGATTTAAGTCCTTTTACTTCTCTAGGAAATCCATTTCAGCTAGTCACATGCCAGTTAGATTGTGTATTTAGACAAATGTGACTGCTGGCATTAAAACCTATATAAATTGCTTAAGAGGTTTGATGAGTGCTTTTATTTCACAGCCTAAAATGGGATAGAGGAGGTGTTGGGGAGTATGTTAAAAAAAAAGAAAAGATGCCAAAAAAAAAGCCATTTGAAGAAATGAGGAAAGCTTACTAGCCTAGCCACTTTATTCCATCTCCTGAAAATATTCTTCCACTTGCATGGAGCTTCCTGGTGGGGAACAGTAGGAGAAAAATTCCCAGTGCTCCGTTGTAATAACAGCCTTGTCTTTTGTCAATTCACAAAGTCTGTGTAGTTTTCAGCCTTCAGGTATAGTAGAAAAGGACTGAAAAGAGCCCCCAAATAATCAATGCTAATACACTAATGTTCCATCTACCCACATTATATAGGAACCTTCAGCTAAAAGCCTTAAAACAGAGACCAGCAGAGTCATCGTGAATCTCAACATGAGGCTCAAGAAAATTGAGACGTCCCTAGAACTCGAGGCCAAAATATAAATGTGAGGGTAAATTACTTCAAGGCTTAAAAGAAAATGCAGCCAGATTGAGTGCTATATTTACTTCCTTCTGTCAATATATGGAGGACTCATACACTACTTCTGATGCTTACTACATTATAGCATCCAGAATATTAGTAGTATATGTATCTAAAACATACATGCTAATATTATTCAGTTAATGGTGCAGATTTTGCAGGATGAAATCAACTCTCATTGGCATGAAAGACATATCACAGGCTGCCTGTCTGTCTCTGATGTGTCACATAGATGTGGCATGTAGTAGTTGAAAATTCCAAATCTGAAATGTCTTTCCTCTCAGTCAGACATGGAGTTGCAAGTAGAAACTGCTACAGTGCCTTGTTACATTTTGAAAAAAAAAAAAAGCATTTTGTTATTTTCTCGTGCTACTTGATGTTTTAAAAGTGTAATAAATAAAGGATACAATTAATTTAGATTACACTACTTGATCTGAATTACATACAGACTGCAAAGTACATGAAGCTTATTAGCTAGAATATATCTCCTAGAACTTACATAATGATGAAGGCAATTGCAGTCATTGTCTTTGCATATATAGTATTCGGGGAATGTCATGACTACCCTTCATGTCAGTGCATACTGTATATTGATTGGACCTGTCAACTTCAATGGAGTATCCTCAGTATAATTCACATCAGAACCTGGCACTATATTTTGATCTTTCAGACAGCTAAATGATATCTAAAATTACATATAAGCAAACATCTTTCTATTGAGTATGCATTGGAGAAAACTTATGTGTATATTTTAATTCAAAGATGCTAGAGAATGTCAAGTGTGTGATGTGTTCTTCATCTATATTAGTTTTCAGCAGAGGTTTGGAAATAGCAGAAGAGAAAATATGACTATGCCACTCTAAAAATGTCTGAGATATGCCCACATTTTGAATGCAGTATGCAGTCCTGATCTCTTCCTAGCTCAAACAGATCTAGTGGAACTAGGAAAGCTAAAGAGAAAGGGGACAAGGTGACAGAAGGTACGGGACAGCTCCTGTAAGGTAAGTTTCTCCAGTCTGGGTAAGATGTGGTTGAGGGAGTAAGAGTGCCATGGTGAGTCAGAAATGATTGTTTGTTATTCTTTGTAATGTAAGATCTAAGGTATTAAATGAAATTATTAGGCTGTATATTCAGAAGAAACAATAGGATGCTTTTTTTCTCACAGGGCATAGTTAAACAGTGGATCATTACCACAGGAGGTTATAAATGACAGAAGACTGTGTGATCTGAAAGAGTGATTAGATAAATTCACAGACAGAAAAAATCTTTTATGGCTATAGCATACAAAGATAAAAAAATCTGACTGTATAGTACAAACATGTTGGAATTTGAAAGGCGTACCAGGGGAATAGCTACTAAATATGTTTCGCATTCTAAGCATTCTCCTAAGTATCTGTTAACAGCCGCTGTGGCTGTCAGGACTCTGGCTCTGGACTAACCTTTAACCTGCACAGCCCTATTATTCCTGGTTTAAAGGCTTTGCTTTTAAATTAATCACATTTCAGTTTGCTGGTTGTTCCACATGCATATGCATATTAAACCTAAAACGTAGTGCTGAAACAGCAGTATCTTAGCTAAGGCTAAATATAATGTTGAGGTACTATGACATCCTACATTTATAAATTGAACTTCTTGGCATCCCATAAGTGGACATTGAACAGAATTAAATCTTTATTGCTTTTCATTAATGCTTTATCTCATATGAGAGAGAAGATCTTATTTCCTTCATTTTATAGTGTAGAATTGGGATGTTTTAAGTGTACTGAGATCCTGAAATATTTCATAGTATTCTATCAAGACAGACAGATTATATATGTGTGTGTATACAGATATTATAGACAGAGGTATTAGGTGTTGCAGTGGTGGTAGTTGTTATTGTAGCTCATATGATTTTAATACACTTCATAAGGTCTGTTTTTAGGTTTACCCTAACGATGGCTTCACACTTGATTCTGTGCGTGATCTAACCATTAGGCACTTAGAAAAAGATTTGCTTCTTTTTCACAATGTTGCTTTTCTCTATATAAAATTGTGCCTCTTGACCCTTAGAATGGTCAAGTTTAAATTCCAAACCAGTAACATCTATTCTGTATTTAAAAATGTCATTGCTTTTAAGCCCAATACCAAGCAATCCTGCAGGGCTAGAGGCAATAACTTGTAAAGGGAAAAATTCTCAGCTTTCCGATTGGATACAGAGACCTTGTCTTTAACCCTGCAGGGCTGTCAGCTATCAAACTTTGAAGTCATGACATTTTAAAGAAAATGTACAGAGGAGTTATTTTATAGGAACAGGAAACCATTTTAGCTTACTTTATAAAGTTTTATTGCTCCTTTTTTTGCCCTATGCTTTCAATGAGTTAGACATTTAGTTTTACAGGTGGATGTGTATGAAGAGAGTAGTAGTAAATGCTTTAAAAAGTCTCACTTATTCTAAAGGTTATATGATGTAAATTCATTCAAAGATATTAGGAGTTGTGGAAAAATGGACAAATGAAACTCTCAAGGTCAGGAATACAGAAAAAATGGCCTTAGCTGCAACTTTTCATATGGTTGTGTTTTAATGTCTGGTGTCATTTTAACTTTCAGGCCATCTCATATTAAAATTAATTAAAATGATTGCAGCATTAGTTGTATTAAGCCATCCTTCATTTTCAATGATATGTTAATTAATACCAGTATGTAGCACAATGAAAATTGGAATTTCTTACAGATTCCTATAGAGGGGCTATAACAATACCAATACTATTACTTTGAAAAGACGTTAAAAATATTGGTTCACTTGATTTTAAAACTGCTTTAAAAACTGCTCCACAGTTCTAAGCTTCACAAGTTTCCATTTTTTAATTCACTTAAATCTATAAAACCACCAAAATTAATACATTTTAAAAAGAATTCATTCTACTTCTACTGAACTACTTCTTAAGTTTGGTTTGTTCTTAGCTTTGTCAATTTTAACTCTGGAATAACTGGTTGTGGACTAACACAGCTCAGCATAATGTTTAAATATGTCTGTAACTCCTCATGCCAGTGATATCAGTAGATGTAATCATGTATTCAAAGGTACTCAAATAATCAACTTTCTTACAAAATCACAGCCACTTTCACCTCAGTATCACAAAATATCAATTAATTAAACCTCAAAATAGGTATTTAAAGTAAGTAAAGACTGCTGGTTACATATTCCAGATGGAAAAAAAATTATGCTGCTGTACTACATTAACAGAGCAGATCCTTCTATCCTTTAAATCATAAGTCTTTAGAATATGTAAAGACTATGCATATTACCTTGTCAATTAAGCTATGGAAGATCTTTCTTCTTGAATTAATGACTCATTCAAATAACTGATCATTATAGTGCCAGTATAATTGTATTAATAATGTAAATTATTATTAATTATTAGACTCACACTACATCAAATAAAAAAACTGTAAACAGATTTACTTAATTGAATAACCTTTTGCACTGTTTAGCGGAAGCAGGGATCAATTCAAGATCAAATGCATATAATAATCATAATCACAATCACAAAAAAATACTCCTCTGTCAAGTTTTAAAGGCTCCTCTGCACATCACATCATTTCTTTTCCTTATCAGTCCCTCCTCTCCAATTTCTAAAAGAAAAATGACTGATAATACATCTTGTCATTTCCATGATCTTGAAGTATTTGGCTTGATGTTTCTCAAGTGCTACAGTTCCTATGAGAAGTCACTCATAGTCTGGAGCGCCTATACAAGGTCATGAGTACAACTTGTGCTGAACATCCAGGAAAAGATTCCCCTTTATTTATTTGTTGACAACATCAATAGGCAATTAAATATTTGCTAGTAGTTGCAAAAAAAAGTTTCTTTGTTAAGCAAAGTTCATGCTAACATTGTCCCACTTAGTCATCAGTCATTACTGTTCAATGTCACTGGGAAAGGTAGGTTCACTGGGATAAATTCCAGTATATAAGTCTTGATATATAAGTCTTGGTAGAAGTCAACAGACTGCAAGAGAGATCATGCTGCAATACCTTCTAGCCAGATACTGTAATTCTTCTGGGAGAGAAACCATGTGAAACTCATGGAACATTTCACTGCCCACATGAAACTGTTCAAATGGAGGGGATTCCATGCAAGCAGCTACTAGAAAAATGGAAGCTTACATTTGAGAGAAAACATTGATGAAGCTGCCCTTGTGCTACCCAAGGTGTAAAAGCAAAAAGTGTGGCATGAAAGGGAGGACTTACTGACAGGGCATTGCTGGGGATAAAAGGATGGGGATGCAGCTCAAGAAGGATTGTGGCCAGGATACTGGAGAAGACAGGAGGAACTGTAGTACTTGAAGGGGGTGTCAGGAAAAAAGAAAGTTTATTGCATAATGCCTTTGTATATATCCTGTCCAACAAATTCTTTTATGTCTGTACAAGGCAGATGGTATTTTAATTAAAGGTTCTGTACACTTTCCCAACACATCTTTGCGATTTCTGTGTGCAGCATGTTTATGTACCTCCTACTGCAAATTAACAGGTTTTCAAATATTTTACCCTTATTTATCCATGAGGCATGGGAGACTGTTCCTCAAATGAAGAGTGAATCAAGCACCACCTGCATGATATTAATATATTATTTGGTCAAGCCTATAGCAACTATAGTTTATGCAAAGTGTGATGGCAAAACTGAAGAATGGGATAAGCACATGAGGAAAAATTTTCCTAGAGACAAAGAATAAATATTTAGAGGTTTATGATAAATAGTGTTAATACTAATTTTTGCTTGTAATTGCATTCCAAGCTTCTGTTGCAGAAAGACATATTGATTCATCTGCTACATTAGGGAATATTTTTAAAAGATCTGTGGATGCCTCCGGTTTTAGAATTTTCAGTAGTGAATGCAACATCTTAGCATATTTGATTTTTTCCCCTTAGAACAATTAAGAAAAGCATTGGGTCCACTGGAAAAAAAAAGTATTCACACACAGAGTAAAACATACAGCAAGCAGTTCCTTCTCCACAAGGTAAAATAAATTCTAGAGTGATTTATAAAGATATATGTCCTTTTTGTCTGGAGTCTATATATATATTTAGTAGATTTCTTCCAACAGAAAAACAAATCTTGAAGAGATTCCTATTCGAATAGGAATTTATCTCAAATTATGGAAAACAGGTGTGTTCCTAAGGATAATATTTTCCTCAAAACACTTAATCACTGATTTAAACATAACTTGATGTAGACTTTTAATCAACTTTCTACAAAAATGTAGACTCAAAAAACAGCTGCAACATTTGACTCCTTCTGTGCATCAAACAATAGTGTTCCATTAAATCTTCTGTTTCCCTCCTGAAATTAAATTGTTTACTTGATAATTTTGTTCCTTAAACTGGCAAAGGAAACCTCAATATGCAAGATGCATTACTGTTCATAAAACTGGGATTCCAAGCACTCAGAGAGTTGTGTATACAATGTTATACATGAAGATAGTTCCATCTTTACATACATAAGCCATTGAAGGATCTGGTTCTAATGCTACCATAATACAAAACTGTGGTATTGGCAGCTGAAACGCAAACAATAGCAACCAGGTTGTTAGTTGTTACTCCTGTGGATAGCATCATAGAATTTATATAAAAATTTATGTGACTATTTGTTAATGTAGGCAGCGCACAAGCCTGCTTCTTTATCTGTGCTTGGATTTACGTATTTCCCATTAAATTGCTGCCAGAAACTACAAAGGTCACATTAAATTTTTGTGAAGGAGTTTCTGGATATGTTGCCTCTGTATCCATGAGGCAACATATCAAACAGTGCTGTAAATGTAAATGTACTGTAAACACTGCTTTCAGGTAACTCATCATATTAATGAAGGTAAGAGGCCTCTAGCTACCTTGTGACTCCCACATTTTTTCTTTTTACCAGTTTTGGGTCCATTCATGAATATGCATGATTTGTGTGCTGGAGGTCCAGAAGTACTGTTTTAACGGTCCTTTTTTTCTTTTAGGTAAATAAAAGGTGATTGTTGCATAAAAGAAGAGACAGTATATGCAATTACCAACATTTTCATTTAGAAAAACAAATTCCTCATTATCTCTCCAGAGAATTGTATGAAAAGCTCATGCAAGCAGAATGTGTGTGTTTTTATGACTCTAGATAAGAATTTACAGCCACATTCATTCTGTATTCACTATCAACCACAATTGCTCAACTTTCCAGCTAATCTTTCATCTCTGAAGCTCCTCTTTGGAATATCATTAAGTTAATAGGTCACTAAAACATTGTTTGATCACATTTTGCAAGCACCTTCATCAGTTTATGAGTCAGCCCTGCTACATATGAAAGCAATATCATTTTTGCACTCGCTACCTTTAACATATTTTACATATTTAATGCTAAGAAAAGATGTCTTCCTTCCTGTCTTCTCTTCTCTGTCACAAGGTAGTAGGGGTTTTAATTCAAGACTGTTATGAAAACTAGCAAACTGCACAGATTACAAACTCGTCTGACTGACAGATGTGCAAAGTCAAATGTTCAGCAGATAGTATGGTTGAAGGATATGTAATAGGAACTATCTGTTGAAGGACAATCAAGGAAAGACTAAACTGGGTTTTGGGGACCTTAAGATGCCAAAGCAGACCTAGCTAAATAGCTGACATGTGATTGACAAACCCTGTGATCTAATGTTTAGACTTACTGTCTTCAATAATATTCCCCTCCTGTGTAGGCCAAATGAAAAAAAGAAATATGTATAGAGAGTATTTTGATAGCATAATCCTCCCATCCTACTGAAACCAGGCATCAGGGCAATGTCCAATTTAACACACAATGTTTGATAAAAAAGCAACGCAATTGGAGAGTATACTGAAAACAGTAGCAAAGAGGATCAAAGATCCAGAAAACTTGACTGGTGAGAAAGGCTGTAAGAACTGGTATATTTAATTCAGAGAAAAGAAAACCTGAGAGGAAACATGGCAACTGTTTTCCTCATATATAAGAAGTCACCAGGTGGAGAAACTACTGTCCTGTTGCTCTTTTCCACTAAAGGTAGCAAAAAAAAAAGTTCTGAAGCAGGGGTTACTAGAGAAAACTTCCCAGCTGTAGGAACAGTAAAACCTTGATCCTTCTTCCTTAGGGAGATGTGGAATCTCTATAATCTCAAGTTTCTAAGAGCAGGTTGTGGAACAGTGTGCTGGGAATGGGTGAGAGGCCAGGGTAAGTGATCTCTTGAGTGACCTCCTTCACTACGTGCTAAAAGCCAGTGATTTCTTCTAAAAGGAGCTACATTTGCTGAACATTCCTGAAAATCCTGAAGCGCCTTCCACTATCAATGACTGTAATAGGACTGTGCTGCATCTCGTACATTTATGCACAAAACTGGGAACCAGACAAGGTAAATGCTTGGTAGTTTAGCAGTGTGGCTTAGAGAGCTTGATGACTTTTTTTTTTTTAATTGTGGTTATGCTTGTTTCAGGATTTGTATCAATGTGACCTATTAGATTTCAGTGCTGAGTAGAACTGTTATATAAATGCAAATGTAAGATCCAAAGCCCGCTGAAGTAAGCAGAAGAGTTTCAGGTGGCTTTGATGGCTTCAGAGCAGGAGTGTGTGCATATGCAAGGTCATATGTGCATCTGTTTGTGTGCTGGGAGAGAGGAGGAAAGAAGCATTTGTACAGCTACTTATCCTGACTTTGAGAGGTTGGCTTTGAGTAGTTGACTTGGGGTGTACTGAAACTGCCTAATTTAAGAGCTGAAATTACTCTGGCATATAGGCTTAAACCAGAAAAAGTGAAACTGTCTAATCTCTGGGGTGGACAGTCTCCCCAGTGAAGAGTCTTAATCTCTGTGCTTATATGAAACACTTATTATAATCTGACTACATACTTTACAACCAAATTGAACATCTTTGTAAGCACTTGGCTTGCCTTAAGTGCCTGAATAGTGCTTCAACAGGAATATAATACAGAACATAAACCAGAGTACCATGACTCACAAAAAAATAGAAGTGAAGTTAAAACATTTAAAAGGTCATATTTCATTTTTAGATGATGCAGAAACTATTATATGTTCATAATAGTCAATTGCAAGCAGTGGAATTTTCTTAGTAATTTGTGAAGCTAATTAGTTGACACATTGAGAAATCCAAGCTATAAAACATACCGTAGTCAAATCAATGATAATAAGAAATAGTTTTGATGATTTTTTTCAGTGTTTTATTGTTCCATACAGGGATGGAATAATATTGCAGAAAACTGGTTTTTTTTTTATGACAAGTTTCCCCATTAAGCATTTTATTCATCATATTGGAAACCAATGACATTTTTAAAAACAAATAATAAATAGTTCAAGCAATATCAGCAAAGTTCTTTCCCCCACAGAGTTAAACTTGGGCTGTGAAACTGAATCATGAAGTGGGTCAATGATCCAACCCCTGAGTTTCTTACACAATGGCCTCCTGTGGGGTATAATGTTCTCTGTGAAGTTATTCAGAGTTGACAGGCTATATCACCTCCCAGGAGGTGGATAAGGCCCTATATTGTACATTTTATAATTCTGAAAAAAGCACATTATGTTCTTTTTTAATTATCATTGCTCTGTGCATACAACTCTTGTTGAGTTAAATAGAAACTCTGTGGACAAAACTGCACATACTACGATCATAATATATTATGTATGCAAACAATTAAAAAAAAAAAGCAAAAGTGACTGGCAATTAGAAAGGACACCTTGTAGAAAATGTCTATTTTCTTATCAGGTGTCAGGGCTCTGATTTTGCCAACAGGCCCTGATCATCCTGAAAGGATACATAACCATCTCTCTCTGTAATCTTCCACTGTGACCTCTTTTCCCACCCATCCCCACATGCTTGGATTCCTGTTCTCAGGGTCACTTCTGGTCTGCCAGAACTGTCTCTCTTTTTATCTGCCTGCTGTGAAAATACTTATGCCATAAGAAAAAAAGGTGTGAAAACCTGTGATCTCCATGCATACATGCTTCATCCTGTGGCTTGGGAGTTTCATTAAAGCTCAGGCTGCTGCCCTTGGTTCATGTTTGTGCGATGCTATAGCTATGCTGTGCTTCGCCTTGCACCGTGCCAGTCCTGACCTTGTCTTTCTGACCTCACTTGCCAGCCTGATCTCAGACCTTTCACATCACTACAGGCTGTCTGGTGATCCATCTAACCCTGAAACTGTTCTGCCTTTCTTGCATACTGTATGACTGCACCTTTCATCTAAGGTCTTTCTGTCAGCATCAGTTCCCAGCGCACTTTCCCTGGTGGTGACACCCATTCTTACAGCTTCCTGATGCCAAGATGCCATAACATAGTTCAAGTATATATGGATGGGGGACAAGCCTAATGATAGGGACCCTCTTGCTTTTGTCTCAGTCCACTGAGGGTAATCAAAAGTTTCAGCATCTTGTTAATGAGGCTGTGAACCTTACTAACCAGCTGAGAAAAAATCAGTACAGTGAGTGAATGTACTGTGATTTAGCACAATACTTGAACAAGGAAGGACCTTAGAGATGTCTTTTCCTACGGTGTTGCAAGAAAGGCTTACAAATGTCCGTTAAATAATTACATTAATTAGAACTTCTCTACTATTTCACTGGAAAGTTCAAGTTCTGTTTGACTCATATTTTCTTTGAAATCTTAACCAGGCAGCAGGCCAGGATGCCATCACTCTAGACTAATGAAACAGCTTTATAGTTTTACATACTACCACCACAATGATAATATTCCAAAGCATCTTACTTTGTAAGCTGGCCCTGGAGTAGCTTAAAACATTGCATTTTTACTACTAAGGTTTCTTTTTCTTCATTCTAAAAAGAATCTTCTTTATCACTCATGTTTTATACTTCTATCCTGAATGCTGGTTTAAGGCAGATCCACAAACACAGGGATCCATCATAAACCTACCTCCAAGCAATCCCACTGATAGGTTCAATAAAGCAATAAAGTCTCCTCTCAGCCTCATTTTCTCCACACTAAACAATCCCAGTTTCCTCATCCAGTCCTCACAGACTTGTTCTCCAGACCCTTCAGCAGCTTCATTGCCCTTCTTTGCACACTCTCCAGCATCTCAACGTCTTTCTTGTAGTGAAGGCCCCAAACCTGAACACAGTATTTGAGTTGCAGCCTCATCAGCGCTGAGTACAGTGGGGCGATCACCTCCCTAGTCCTGCTGGCTACACTACTTCTGATACAACCCATGATGCCATTGGCCTTCTTGGCCTCCTGGGCATGTTATGGCCTCATGTTTGGTCAGCTATTGACTGCTACCCCTAGGTCCTTTTCTGCTGGGCAGCTTTGTAGCCATTTGCCCTCATACTGTTTCATGGTGTTGTTGTGACCAAAATGTAGGACTTTGCATCTAGAGTTGTTGAACCCCGTACAGTTGCCTTCAGCCTATTGATCCAGCGTGTGCAGATCTCTCTGCAGATCCTTCCTTCCCTCAAGCAGATCCAAAATTGCACATAGTTAAGTGTCATCTCTTTTTCCCCCTAATTTATAGACTTAATATTTCTTAAATAATGCATATATATTTTTCTTCTCCCACTATCACTGATCATGCAGTTGAAATTGCATTTTAAAACTGCAGCGATTACCTTTTTTCTGAAAAGCAAAAAAACACCCCAAACCCACCAACCACTCTTTTCTTTAATCTATGGGTCTAGGAAATAGAGGGGAGAAGAGGAGCTGTAACACAAATTAGTTTTAAATTCCCTAATTTTCATTAGAGTTCTCATGGATAAGTTTGCTGCTTGGGTTTTGCTCAGCTGGAACAAGCTGGTAAGGAATACGTCAATCTTGCTTTCAAGTCCCTTCTAGCAACTAGAGAAAGAAAAATGGTCTCCTGGCAAACTGTGGAAGTATTTTCCTTTCTTTTCTCTGAGAGTTTACTGCAACATTTGATATTGCAAAGCATGAAATTTTGCTTTCTACTCCTGAAACATGACTGGGAATTACTTGTATTACACTTGAATGCTTCTAATAGATTTAACATCCTGTGGATGACTTTTAATCATCTGTGTAGAGTCAGACTTGAGGGATCCCCAGGGCTCAATAATCAGCCTTTTATTATCTATGATCAATGTGTTACCACTGGATATTTATCTGTTATTATACTAATTACAGCATGACAGAATGTTTTCACTTTTGGGCATATACTTACATGGACTGATTGATTCCTGTGCTAATAGTGAAAAAAACTGAAGGTAAGCTGGGAGTACTTTCTGCCATCTGTGACAGATCTCTTGGATTCTTTTAGTAACAAAGTAACATGTTCACTGATGTTCCTGGGTTTTCTTTGCTGGGATTTGGCCTGGGAATAAGATGGTCATGTCCTCATTACTCTTCATAGGTTTCTTTTTTTCCTGTTTCTTGTACGCAGACTAAAGCTGATTAATAGTTACACTAAGCACCACTTCAAAACCAAGGAAATATTCATGATGTCAAATTTCCTCACATACAATTATCAATTTGATATAATTAGATCTATTTTTCATGTGCTCTATTAATATCCTAACTTTGCTTCACCAAAACCGATTCTCTGTCATGCTGGTGCCTGAATAAAATTTTAGAGAGTCTTGAAATCAATTTTAACTTTCATTTCTCTCAAAACTGGATTTATTTATTTGGGGTTTTTTGGTTGTTTTGTTTTTATTTTTTTCTAATTCTCTTTAACTGATAGTTCTGTTTACCTTTGGATGAACACTCGGGTCTTCTAGGACTAGTTTGTTTTCAGACCACAATACAGTAACACACTTTCATCATTAGTCATCAGTAATTCCTTGTGAATCCAAGCAGAATTTCTTCTAGGTAGCCTCCTATCTATTATAGCTGTCTTTGACATAAGCAGACACTCAATTCTCCTCAAATACTTTGTAGGAGGTGTTCTGAAGTGCTGTGTTATTTCTTGGTCTTGTTTCATTCTATACAAATGAGATTGGCCTACCTCCTGTGGCTTGATCAGCTTTCCTGTGCAGGTGTCACACACGTTTCTCTTCTCAAGGCTCTGATTTTTAATCTGTACCTGCTTCTCTTCAGTAACATGATCAGTCAACGTGGCCCTAAATTTCATTTATATGCTGATGACAAACAGATTGATGTTATAAAATTAGCCCTTTATGTTCCTTCTACCACATCTGTGCTTCCTACTTGCCAAGCTGATGAAAAGGTTTGGATGTTTAGAAATTTCATACAATTTAATGCCTCCACAATATATATTGCTTCTGGGGAACAGACACCATTTGAAATCACTGTTCTTCTATAAATATGTCACTGTGGGCTCACTATAAAGAATTCTACAATAGTGAAGATTGAGATTCCAGATCTCCTAGTACTAAAATGACATGTGCTTTTTTATACACCACAAACCAGTGGCAAGCACAGGGCACTAGAGTTCCAACCTAGTATGATATGCAGTGATCAGCATAGTCACTGGCAGTTTTGAACTGGGTAACAGAATTTAAATTCAATAACTACTTTGGCACACTTTACAGAGTATCTTTTTATTTTATGTAATTAATAGAGACTTTGAAGTATGTCTTTTTAAAAATTACATGGAGACTTTCAGCGTTCTTATGCTGATCTTGCACAGCAATTAGATTAACAGTAGCCAACGGCATCAGGGTCAAACTCACATGCAATCCCATAACACATACAAAGACTGTCTCTCAAGCAAATACATTTCTGGTAGAGCTCTTTGAAAAGCCTGAAACCTGAAGCCAGGCTAATCTTTTCTGGTTACGTGTTTTATCTGAATCTGAAACACAAGGTAAGAACTTCTGTCTGTTGAGATTCGCTTCCTGAATGAACGTTCACTTTGTCTTGACAAAAAGCAGGGCCTAATTTTTCAAGGTAAGACAAAACCCAGTTCATACTTAAAAAATAAAACCAGCCAAAACCTGAGAATCTTAGTCTAATTTAAATTTGAAAATCAATGTTTCTGTCAGTAGGATCTGGAATTCAAGGCAGACTGAAAGTCTGCAGAAAATTTGCACAGCCTTCATTTCCAGATTTCTCTTTCTTAACATGTGAAATAATTTCTAAAAAAAAAATATGAAAATTCATTAAAGTAGTTTCTTAGCTCTAGATGAAAAGAGGACAGCTGATTATAGGCTCTTATCTTATACATCAGGGCAAAACCAGTGTGTTCAGACGGTCTGCGATGAATACATACAACATGTATTTTTCATGTAATAGGTTTCTAGCATTCTCACATATGGCTTACTGAATACATAAGAAGATTTTCCTTATGGATTTCTGGACAAGACTTTTTTGGGTGTATTATATGATTTCCTCTTTGTTGTTAGCATGACTGAGGTATTCTTTTCTTACTTTGAATCACAGGAATTTATGGGAAATCAGTCTTTTTCTATCAATCAGACCTAAAATTCCTGAATATTATCAAAATTAGGCAAAAATTCTCTAGTTATATTATGCTATTCATTGCCTTTAAGCCCTATAAATATGTATAAGAAAAGGAATTTGCTCAAGCTTTTAAAACTGAAAGTTTTACTGGAATGTTTCACAAGCACATTTTACAAGAATCCTTGTTTTTCCCCCTGGTCGTCTGATTCTTTTTCTTCATTTTCTTAATATTTCTCTCTGTAGCTGTGAACAAGGAAAAAATGGCTAAAATATATAGGAAAATCCCAAACCTTGAGTAACTATACTGTCTGCATGGCATTTCTCACATTAATGCATTAATACCGTCTGTGTCAAAAGCAGAGTTTCCTCTTCAAACAGAACTGATGATAGTACAGTGTTTACCTGGAGCTGGGCTGGGGACTCAGCACTGGTGCATCAGCAGACCAGTAGAGTTAAAAAACCACAAACAACGTCCTTCTTTTCCAGAGGTGGTAAGGGTGGCAACTAGCTCAGGATTCCATCTGGAAGAGTCTCTGGGTCAAATCCACAGCTATAACATGATCCCTGACTGTAAGTCTTTGGGTTAAAGCCAGCAGATGGAGTGAGTAAGGTGGCTACTAACTGAAGTTGGACTCCCCAGAAATGTAGAAGCTGAGCTAAAAAAGCTGAGATCTAATTGATCCTATCTTCTTATAAATGTCTTTACAGTAGTTTTTGGTCACTCATAGTCTTAAGTTAGCCAAAGGCAGTCCAGAGCTATGAAATTTAGAATCATAGAATCACCAGGTTGGAAAAGACCTCTTGGATCATCAAGTCCAATCATTCCTATCCACCTCTAAATCATGTCTCTGAGTACCTCAGGTACCCGTCTTTTAAACACCTCCAGGGATGGTGACTCAACCACTTCCCTGGGCAGCCTCTGCTAGTGCTCGATGACGTTTTCTGTGGAATTATTTTTCTGATATCCAGTATGAACCTCCCCTGGAGCAGTTTGGGCCATTACCCCTTGTCCTAGCACCTGTTACTTGGGAGAAGAGGCCAGCACCCTCCTTTCTATAACCTCCTTTCAGGTAGCTGTAGAGAGCAATAAGGTCTCCCCTCAGCTTTGTTGCTCTTCTCCAGAGCCTCAACATCCTTCTTGTGGTGAGGGGCCCAGAACTGGACACAGTATTCAAGNCCAGCAGATAGACACTACCTCCCAGGTTAGGTTCATCTTAAAACTTGTTAAGGGTGCACCCAGTACCTTCATGAGGTCATTGATAAAGACCTGGGACTGGACCCAGCACTGAGTCCTGGGGAACAATTTCACCACACTCAGATCAGTTACTCTTATTAAAAGTTTGTATTGAGTGTGTAGCAGCTTTTAAGGTTTATGTGAGCATTTTGTTTTAATGGTAATGGAAATATATCCATGTAAAAGAAACTTGAACAGAAGGATGAACAATCTCTTTGTTCCAAGTACTCCTTGTTAAGAAACCAACAACATAGAAATCCATTTATAGGAAGGGTCAAATGAATTCAATACCAGGCTACCTGCATATCTCTTCTCTTTTGATTTTATTTGCTTAGCTGTTTAACCTAATGCTTGTTAATTTTATTCATAACATATTGAGCCAGTTTTACTGGCATGCTTTGCTTTGCTTGTTTGTACCTCTTCAGTTATGCACAGCAGGCATGAGCTGAGTTTAGCCAGCTGATTAAGGCGTTTGGCATCAATGGAGCATTACGAGAGAATGTACCAGTAAATGTGGCCCTTGTTTAAAAAATCAATGTCAAGTGTTGAGCTCCCCTCTACCTCTTTAGCAGGCTAAGGAAAAATATGTTGTTCTTTAATTTAAACATTAAGAATCTCACAGATCTGATTGTGATTTTCTGTGTATATGGAAATATGTTTGTATTTTAATGAAATTTGGGTCAATTTGACAAATTTATGTGGGGTTTTTTCATACATATTTGTGTGTGTATATATCAAATTAAGACATCAATACATCAATTCAACAAAGTAAACATACAGATTTCTCTCTTGTTCCCTCACATCTGAGAGCATTGACATGGTTTGGTATGGAATTAGAGAGATGATATGTGTAAAAATTTGGCTTTAGTTGGGATGCTGTTCCAGTCCCTCATTTTTCAAATGTCCAGAGAATTTTAGGTGAATTGTTTTTGTGCAAAAAAGTAAGCTTAATTGGGCTGAACATTCAGCAGATTGTATCTGAATAGTAGATAAATGGTATTCTGTGATTATATATTTGTTTTATGCACAAACACAAGTACACTAAATATTAAGCCTTCATTATTCAGGTTAGGTTGTGGGTGGACAAGAGTAATCATGCTCATAAATGACCAAGACCTGAATTAAAATCAAACCTGAAAAGTACATTCTTGCTGATGTACAAGATCAGAGGAAGAACTGGGGAAACAGCTGTCTCTCCAAATGCTGATCAGCTGCTGCCTCTGGCTTTCTCAGCCAGGCAGCAGAGCATATCATCAGCTGGTTCTATCAATGATAATGACAGCTGGATTTTTGTGGGTCATATACAGAAAAGCTTAATAACTTGCAAGTACTCCAAGGTCTATACATACTTGCTGTGTAATACAAAATGAAGACACTCTCCCTTTCAACAAGGTACAACAGACTTAGAGTAAAGCATAGCTTTTCCCAACAATACTTTGTCATTCACAATAATTAAACATATATTTTTGATAATGATACTGCTAAAAATTCAAGAGCAAATATCAGAAACTGAAGATGTAGTTATATTTATGTTGTTGGTCCAGATTAGTTTTGGTTTTTAATCAGGTACTTAAAAGAAAATGAGCTTGAAATTCTAGCTAGGTATCTGTAATCTAGTTCAGGATTATTAAAGGGTTTCAAAAGTTTTATAAGCTCTTCAATTTGGAAATACTAGGGTTTGGATCTAGAGTACACAGCAATATAAAGCTATTGGAGCGCTTCACAAATTGGAATTCTAATTTGGAAGAATGAAGGTCTCCTAAAAATGTGAAGTACACCAATAATTTAAAATTATTTTATAGATTGCAAGCCCAGAACCCCTGCCATTTACAAAGAAAGACTCTTATAACAAATAGTAAAGTGCTGTAATAATTTAAAATCAGTGAGTATGTTGTAGAGCAATCCTAAGGCACTGATGTGCTACACTTTCTCTTATGGAAGACCTTCAATCTTAAAAATATAAGCAAGTCAGAGTTTCTTCTCTGCAAAACTGAAGACACATTGAACTCATTTGAGATAAGCAACATGCATATTACAAAAGAGTGCATGAACATTTCATGAACTACACAAAACCTGTGCATCTGTCAATAAAACTAATAGCTTAGTTTTCAGTAATTTATACATTTCTTCATTTGTTGCTATTTGTTGTATATATATACACAATCAGTTCAGATTATCAGCCTGGTCAGTAATTTTTTTTTTCCTCTAAGAAAATGTGTCTGTGTTTAATTTTACCTGCACACTAACACATACAAGGGCATGAAGAAAATAACTTCTTTTTCCACTGTTGAGAGCAAAACAAAGCATAGCGGTCCTGGTCCTCACCGATAATACAAGACATGAGAAACAAGTTTATACACTTTTGAGTGACACTAACTCAGTGACATGATCACGGATCAAAGGCATCTCATAGTAGAAACAGAAAGATAAAATGGTACCAATACTGCTGTCTAAGATCTGATTTAGCTTCACTGGCAAAGCGACAGCTCTGTTCTATCTCTCTGATCCTGCCCTGTGTCTGCTGGAAATAGTTCTGTCTTAACTTACGCTGGAAAACACTGTCTTTCAATCAGCATGATTATATATTCTATTTTGCGTGTTATTATATTGCCATATTAAACCATACAAGTCGTTATTAATCTATCATTTAACCTGCACTTGACCTTTTTCTCTACATATAGAACTGTCACTACTTTCCTAGTTTTGGAAACCATACATGTTTGACCTCATAATCTCTAACCTTTTGTTATGCAAAACCAATGACCTTATTTTCCTTGTTCTCTGACTAGCTTTTGCAGCAGATTCTTGATGATTTTTAAGCCTCACTTTCAGTCCTTACTTTGCTCTGAACATTTCTTTTACAGATTCTTTATGATCTACCCTGTGACTCTAGTTTTCTGGTGTGTTTTTCCTTCCATTATGTATGATCTCTGTGTAGCTCTCAATATTATTGATCCTTCTCGAGTATCTCAAGAAGGAGGTCAATATCTACCACTTTTTCATTTATTTTGAGCTCCACCTAACTGATCTTTCAGCAATTTCTTTGGAGTTCCTGTTTTCTTTGCCCCATTGATTATGAAAATCTTGAAAGCTTTCCTCTTCTCTGTTGTGCATGCATGCATAATTCCGAATATCACATTCATTGAGGTCACACTGACTTTGCACCTCTTTCAACTAAGTTTCTTTTCCCTTTACAGATGGTGAAAGAAAGATTTGGAAAAAGTAACAGGGACAAAGCAGTTAAAGTGGGCCACAGACAAAATTGACCTGAAGAAATTGATCACTGAGTGGAGTCAGTTTGTAGCTAATTAAATAAGTTGCTATTGAAATGAATTGAGAGTTTAAGCCAACACGTCACTGAAGTAACTAAAAAGGAGGGAAAATAACACACAGTTGCACGACTGTGTATCTCAAAAGAATTTTGCAAGTGAGGTCAACATTATTTTTATGTCAGAGGTGGGAAAGCTTCTGTACAGAAAAAGAGAAGTGATTTTCCCAGGGTCACTCAGTATTACTGGGAATAAAAACTGTGTTCCCAGCCAATTGACCTCTTTGCTCGGCAACTCTGCTTCAAGTTCTCCCCACTCTCATAGCAATCTATCAATATCACCTGCAAAAGTACAGGCTTCAGTGGAAGCAGAGACAGGAATAACATGCACTGAACAAGTAGTCACTGCATTCAACAGTGAGTTCCCGAGATGCTCAAGAGTGCTCAAGGGAAAGACCAAAACCAGAATGGTAATATTGACCTCATTTTTGTGATGCCGAAACAGATTAATAAAAGGACTGGAGTATATTAATGAAGGACTTGATAGGTATAATAAACTACGGATTTTGCACCTGTGAGGAACCCTATAGTTCACTAACAAAGCCATATTTGTTAAAAAAATTACATTTCCCTTATTATGTATGTTACAATACATTTGACAAATGAAAACAACTTTATGATCGGGCCAGAATTCATAACCTTAATCTGTTTTTCTTCCCTTTCCTAATTCCAGTTTCTAACTGAAATAGCTAACTGAACTTGTTTTTCTCTTTTTCTGCCATTTGTTCAATTATCACTTTTCTTCCCGGTCTCTCCCTTCTATGAAGCTCATCTCTAGGTGGTGAAGCTTTCACTTCTATCCCACCAATTTGGACGTGGTTCTTCATTTACATTGAATCATTTTCACTTCAAAATTATGCATCCCTTTTCTATGACTCTTTGTATGTCCTATACTAAGAAGGAAAGTCTGTCATATACTTCAACCACCTCTTTAACGTATCACAAAAGCAACTCTTGAGAAAGTAAAATAATCTCACTTCATAAATCTTAAACCGTAAGAGAGAGACAAAATGATACCTCTCTGGGTCAACATCTTAAGGTACTTAATTTGATGTAGTTTTACATTTTCTTAGAATTAGTTTATTTAGAATTCTAGGTAGTGGAGTCTGTTTTCTACAGAAGTTCAACCCTTCTTTAAATGTTCTTTTTTTCCTGACTAATTCCTGGTTAATTACAGTATAAGACACACTTTCCTCAGAAATGGGGTTTCAGTAACCTCTAACACACCAACATGCATTATGGTGCATTTTGTCAGTGCTATGCTTTGTGATTTCCATGATATGCCTGGAGTAACTTAAACCTCTTGTCTGGCTCTGAATCTGCCCTCAGCCTCATCCATCCTCTCTCTTCCTTTTCTCCTGTCTGTCTGCCATCACGAGTTGTCCTTTTCTCTCTGCTGACCTAAATATTGATGACTCACCTTTTCCCCCCGAATAGTTTTTCCTCAACTCTCACATAAACCCAGTCTTGTTTTCTTTACAATGCATGTAACTTATGTGTGGTTAAGATCTCTATAAGAAGATCGACATATATATTAAAAATCTGGTGCTAATGCAAGAGTAATAGCCAAAAATGTAGGTACAGTTTTGTCAAAGTTTATAATTTCAGTGAATTTTAAAAGTATATGGAGAGTTTGACTATAAAGGCAGAGCGTAAGTCTGACCCCTCTCAAGTCAGTGATAGACACATTTGAATGCCAGAATCAGACCCTTGTCCACCAGATAATCCCTACAAGGAATTAGATATTTAGACCTTCACAAATTCCACTTCTGTTGCCTTTTGAGTGACCTGAAACTTGTATTT
Organism: Piaya cayana; assembly: GCA_013389865.1. Classification (NCBI taxonomy): domain Eukaryota; kingdom Metazoa; phylum Chordata; class Aves; order Cuculiformes; family Coccyzidae; genus Piaya; species Piaya cayana. The sequence goes on along the minus strand of WAAB01004771.1, from coordinate 44,256 downwards.
CACTTGGTTGTTTAAATTCATCTGGAGACCCATTTGGTTGCTACTTCTTTTGTGCTCCTGCCCATTTGGAACTAGTCTAATACATCCAGGTCATCTAAATATGATTCTGAAAGAAGGGACCCATCATAAAGAGTTCTATTTACATCATTCATTTTTATAAGTATTTTTCTAATATTTTGCTACTTAGATGAATATTTTTTGTATAACTAAAAACCAAAATCCCCAATTCTCCAAAAATTAACTTGCCTGTTGATTGGGGAAAAGTGTTATTCTTCCAGACACTTTGTGTCAGAGAAGTAGGTAATGAATCTTTTCATCTGTCTTTGAAGCACTCCAGACAACTGTGAACAGGTTGAGTCAGATGTCAGACCGATCGATAGCTTAGAGGTGAGGGAGTCATTGGACTAGCCCAGCACTAGCAGTAGAAAAGAAATAGCCCCAGGAAACTGAATGCTTATGGGGATATATAAATTATTTCAAAGAAATATAATAAAGGAAAATTCAAACTGTTGCTAAGGGTAAATTCTATAGTAACACTATATACTCTCTCTCTCTGATATATACTAAGCTCCTACTAGAGAAGCACAGTGATTTATATAAACAGGATTGTGACGGAGGAACAGAAATATCTAATCAAAATGAAAATATAGTGAACTTAGAGTGTTTGGAAAATGTTAAAATGTTCATGTTCAGCTCACCTTTTTCGTATTACTCCCTCTGTCTTTGTATTAACTATATTGAGGTTTTCTGGATCATCTCCAGCTTGAGTATATTTTCCCATTAGTGAGCTCACCAAAATTACACCTAATAAAGTAGAAGGCTTGGAACATCAAGCACTCTACGCAATATCTGCACAGTTTTGTTAAACAGAGAGGTACATTGAGATTAATGATGCTTGGAGATATACATTTAGATTTGTATGAAGATATTTTTCCTTTCTTTTTAAGCTGTAAATTCAGTGAAGGCATCCTGAAACTATTTGCAAAGGCAGGTCAAATTTACTGAGTAGATCTATCTGGAAAAAGTAATCAGGGGAAAATTCACAAAAAACTGAAGTCAAAGAGATGTAGTTCTCTTTTCTCAAAGCACTCCCATAGGGCAGAGAAGACCTTGGGTCTCATTTCTCCACATTTCTGGAGGAATATGAATTTGTATGCCTTATTTCCCAACAGAGTATCTTATTTTTCTGAAAAGGAATTATGAAGCAAGACCTCTTAGCCCCTCAGGCTGAAGCAAAATACATAAGCAGTCAGTGAGACAGAGAACAGGACTGTTTCACAAGCCGTTCTTTCTATAAGTTGGGAGGTAAGTAATTTCCTGTGTTAAAGGGGTAAGTTTTATAATCTATTCTTGGATGAATACTTATAGGTATGAAATGGAGTTGTACCAATACTGACACTGAGCTCATCTTCCCACTTCCATTTCATGAAATCGGTTCCGTAAGAGCTGCTTATATTTTGAAACACATCTTTTTGCCATTTTCACTTACTTATTTCTCCTCTGATCTCCATCCTCAAATTGTATTCATGGTCCTAATTCAATCCATCATTGTGTAATTGAAACACAGAGGTCTTGGGGAGCCAATTGCTGCCTTTTATGTGATCACACACAAAGTGTGGTTATTTTAAAAACAAAGGCCCTTGTCACATTGCAGCAGCATGCGTTCCTTCATGGTACTCCACTATTAGAACAATTTGCACTTTGCTTTTCTCTTTTCTATTTACTCTCTTCTTTTTTTCTTTTTCCTTTTTTTTTTACTTTCTTTTTTTATTTTAATCTGTGGAGAGATTTGTGAGCCTTTTCCCTCCATGTTTTTGGATTGTGTGAATCAGAGTGAAACAATATAAGAAAATAATCTAGGCTGGTATACTGATTCTACAGTTCAACAATTCTGAGTGAAACTAGTAGTGATACATGGTAGTTTTGCAATATTTCTATGTAATATTATGATGCATTTATCAGAAAACTGTATTTGGGTAACATTCCACTGTGACTGGCTGCAATTTAATCCATTGATTAAATTCCATTCCAGCTTTGTAAATCTACAAAATGCAGACTCAGTGCAGCAGAATCCAAGTTTCTGACAGTGATACACACTCTACAGAAGCGGGAAAAGGTTTCCTTTGCTCAAAGGCAAAAAGAGCAAGGTATTTCACTTTGTGTCCATGCGGAATTGCACAGTCTAAAGATACTCATATCTAGAGAAGTAAGCTTGCAATGCAAATTCACACAAGCTGTATTTTGTCTGGTATTTTGTAACAGAAACCTGGCTGGACCAAAAATGTAAGAACATAACCTGTCTTTAGTTATAGATACTGCTGTAGAACTTCATCCAAATTTTCTTACTTTATCCAAATATTCTTGCATTCAGACTGCTTTTTCTTCTGTGCCCAGAACTGTTTTACTTATGTTCGAGACTGCACTTAATTTACTAGTTATAAGCAGACTGTGATCCAAATAAAACAGATAATAGACAATGCATGAAAATGGAAATATACATTTGATCTCTCTGATGTTCCTATTAAAGGCTACAGAAGAAACAGGTAACAGAAACCATGAGTCTGAAACAATTTTCCTGCTCCTATGCAAAATGAAGGTCTTTGTCATCACCTTCTGCTGGAGCTACTGATTAGGCCCCTGTTCTAACTTCTACTTTGAAACCTGCATGGAAATGTTTGAGGGGGAGCATAGTAATACAATATTTGTAAGAGGCATTCTGCCTTCTGTATTGTACATGAGACACTCAAATGCTTATGCCAAGATATACTATAAATAGTTTGCAGCAAAAAAGTTTATATTTGTTACCCTCTTGTTTTTTGATTTATCTAGTTATCAAAAAATCTTTAAATAAATACTTGTATCAGTTTCTCAACTGATACCTTACTAGAAGGTGTGCTTTCAAGACTAACAGAATTCAGTGTGTGTTATCTTGATTTTATGCTAGCCTTCAGTAACTTTGGAACAATTCAAACCATTGTCAGTCCAATCTAATCTGATTTCTAGGGAACTGACCATATTGTTTCTTAAGAAACACTGACAGCTGAAGAAGCTCTAGTGATGTGTACATCTAATATGACTGTGCAGACAAATTTAACAGAGTAGAATGAAGTCTCCTACTTGCCCATATCAATGTGCATGAGAGTTACTTTCCCCATATAATTATGACACTTCTATAAACAGATGAGCTTGTTAGGCATTTCCTAGGCTATTTTATACTACACTTTCCACTGAGGAAGCAATTACAAGATATGTTGCTTCCTGAAAAGCATTGGATGCATTGGACTACAAAGCAGGAGTGCAGTTGCTATTACAGGCTGTGAGGAGGTAAAATTTAGAGCTGTCTCTGCTTGAGATCACTCAGTACTGCTAGTGAAGAGAGTCAACAACATTTCCTGGATCTGACAGATGGAAGCAAGTGTACTGCTGTACTTAGAGTGGAAAATCTAAGGAGAACCCCTGACAACACTTAACTGGCTCACTGGCCATCAATGTGAATATAACAGGCTCGACACCCAGCTAGACTGATGGTGCAGACAGGGTAAAACAGTTAAAAAATCTGAAGACCAGCTTCCCTTCCTCCAAATCATACTCCAACTTCACTCAATAACTAAAAGTTCAAAGAATCACTTTTTTCCCCCCAATATTTTCATGTTATTAGGATCAAATAAGAACAAGTTCTCTGTCACTATTGAGAGGACACCCACTCCTCTCTCACCGCCCCTACTGTCTGTTTATTTGTTTGTTTGTTAGTTATTAACACAAAGTAATTTCAAAATGAAAGAAGAAAGGTGGAATACTGCAGATTGGAACCACTCTGGAAGGAATCTTACGCAACATTTGGAGGAACATAACACTACCACAGTGGAGCAGAAAAAAAAAAATCTAATCTAGCTCAGCATTGTCACTGATGTGGAAAAGAGTAAAGGAGAAAGGCAAGTCGACAGTGAAATATCCCTGGATATCCTTTGAGGTGTCATGGACTTGGGACCTCCTGACCTGCAGGTTGCATTTGGAGCACTGTAGTTAATAGCACTTATAGATCTGTCGTAAGTGAACACGCCTAAGAGGCTTTGGAATTAATTTAGATTTTTGGCTTCCAGAATATCCACCACATTCAGCTCCACAATTTAATTACATACTAAGTGAAAAAGTGCTCTGTTTATTTTAAACCTCTTACCTGATAATTTCATTAAGTGCCTCCTCATCTTCCATTATTGTTATGTTTTCTGCCTTTGCAGTATTTTTAGTTATTCACAGTGCTCCAGTGCCACAACCACCATCTCCTTTGGTTAATTGACAAAACAACCTTAATAGCATATTCTTTCTATTCAGGCATGAAAGTTAACTTCATAGAGATTCTATGCTACATTTTGATACAGCAAACTTAATTCACCCTATGTACATTTTAAGGTATAGTGAACCCCGATGATCATTGCTATTCTTTTTCCTAGAACAGAAAGCTTTAATTTCACTTCTCAGGTATGTGTTGTTATTTAAATGTATGTTGTTCTGTGTCTTACAAACTTCCCTACATTTTATCTTTCCCTAAGATGTTTGAATTTGAAGTGTAAGTAGCCTAACCTATTCCAAGTTAGGTGAAGTCCACGTCTTTTGCATGGATTCAGTCTAAAAGTTTTCCCAGTTCCTAGATTTACTCCTAAAGCAAATGGAGATGATTGCCTACATGTACTATGGTTTCCTATGTCGTGTGAATGAAACTCAGAGCTTTTCAAATCTTGACCAATATAATCACTAGAGTGATTAGTTCCTTGTGAAGATGACGTCTAAATGCTTTGGGTACTCCAGTATGTTTTCATTTATACAGAAGTCAGCTATAAAGTCCTCACTTCAAACTCAAACCAACTGTCTACATCACTGATACAGACAATCTGTTAACCTAATTTTACAGCCTATATGTTCTGATCAATATGGAGTACGCAGAGGGCAAAAATATATAGACCTTCCATAGTCTAAGGATCCTCCATGGGAGCCGTTCCATGGGACTATATTATATTCAACCCCACATGTTGTAGGATTTTCTTCTTCGATGTGACCTTGAGTCTATTACACTGGAATACAACATGTTCACTGACATTTTTCAAAGATTCTTACCTATGTCTCCGACTATGTCTCCCTGCTTCTCAGGACTGAATTGCCTGTCAGAACTACTATAATATTTATTCACCTTATTTAGAAATATGTGCATGTACACAAGCACACACACAGACACACACGCACACACACAAATATACTAGAGATTGAAAGCATACTTTTGTACAACAGTGAAAAATATTGCATTGTTGGTATCTTAGGCTTGATTCACTATCAGCTGGTATTTCGAAGACTGATGCATAGACTGATGCCATAGAATGGAATTATAAAACATTATTTTGACATGATGGTTTATTTGATGATCATGCAATGATGGCATCAGCTCTCAAATAAAGACTACAGTAGTCACGAAGAGAAGAAGCTTGATAAATTACTACTAGTCTATTTTAAACTGGGTTGTTATTTACTTACAACATGTTACAGATAATATGGCACTCTTCTCAGCAATGAAAGCAACAAATTAATTCCAAAAATGGCTGTGTGCTCTCCATCTCCTTCAAAGTATTTTCAGAACAACAGTTCAGAAACGAAAGAAATACAATAATTATAAAGTCTTCAAATAGCTTCCTGAGAGAAGTCTTAAATTTATGTCATTTTCTCCAGCAGCACAAAAAATGGTTTATGACAAAAAAGAATTTTATTTTTTTTAATGTTTCTTTTGTGGTTTCAACAGTTTTGGAAGTCTATCTCTTGAAATGGTGACACAAATAAATCTGTGTTTTTCTTTTACTGATATGGATTAAAAATAAACAAACTGCCTTTTTTTTGGTCTTTGTGGGTAGGATTTTACTTTTTTTATGGTCAATAACTACTTCTTTCCATCATATTGAGATGCTCAAAAAGTTCAGTGCTCCATTGGATGCTTAACTATTACACTCCAGTAACTGATAGTTGGAAGATTTAAGTGTGTAGGACAAGAAAGAAAAGTAATTTTATAAGATTTTACAACACCATCCTAGAAGAAAATTCCTAGGAGTGTTCTAAGGAAATGGAAGAGGTAATATGGGCTTTCCATTTGTGTTGGGTCTATTCATCAAAGGACTGATTTAGTTCCACTGAATTTTGACTCAGTCAGTCCCACAAGTTCTGCAGTGATGCTGGCTTCTCATGTAACTCAGCCACTTATAGCTAGAAAAAAGGGCTGCTAGGCACACAATGATTGTCTTGGAGAAAGAAAAAATAGTGCATATTAGAAAGAAATTAAGATTCTTAGGGGTCCTTCATAACAACATTGTATTTACACATTTTTCTTCTTTTTTTTTTGTTTTTTTTTGTGGTTGCATTCTGTTCACTGTAACAATTTTCACCAATGAGCTTCCTTCGGCCATATAAATTTGACAAGGAAAATTATTACCTTTGAAAAAATGTTAAATTTTTTAACTTATAATTAAAAGCAGAATATTTTTCTTCATTTAAAATTTACATGGAACCACATCTATTTATTGTCCTAAAGCCCATTTTCTTGTGAAAAGATGACAAGGATCATTTGTACTTATACATCACATTATTCCTAGCTATTAGCACTTACAACTGCACTTCAGTAATTTACAAGACTAACAAGGAAGAAAATAAGAATATAGTGTTAAAAGAGGAAAAAAACAGAAATTCACATCCAAAATAATCCTTTTGACCATTCTTGAGCTGGTAATTAAAATGTAACTAATATAACCAAATTTTATAGATGTATAATAGACAAGAAGGAGATGGTATACAGGTTATTAATCTTCCTGTCTCATTTTTGAAACTCACAATTTATATCTGAAGAATCAACTAGTCCACTAGATAGTACATATCACTGAAAGGAAGAGGTGAAGAGCCAGGTCTTTTGAAGTATCAGCTCATAAATGATACTTAGGAGAGTCAGATGAGAAAACATGGTTGTCTTCAGAGTTCATGAAAGTTATTTCCCATTTAGATACTAGCATTAGACTGACTGAATAAGATGTATAGAAACATATCTACACTCGCAGTCCAGTAATGTTTCAATTTTTCTTTTGCCTTTAGTGTCTTTTCCTTAATAAAGTGGCAGTTTACTGTTTTTTTATGATGTGGAGTTCATAAAACACTTCTACAAAGCAGCTTTTTTTTAATATAAAGCAGATATATTTATGGAACTTAGTGACAGCATAACATCAGTTACTACATCTTATGCAAAGCAAAGAAGGTTTTCCAAGTAGTGCTGTCATTTAGTTTGTCAAGCAGAGCAAACAAGCAATATCTGCCTGGTAACCTGAGCTGCAGTGTGTTAGGCTGAAATATGGAAGCCTAGGTTTTTTTGATGATTATATTTTTCATTTAATATGCCATTACTAGTAAAGGCCACAAGGTTTGTGTTGATGGGACAGTGTGGGGACTTGGGACTTGTCTCCCTGTACTGATTTGTTTCAGTTGTGATGACAGTTACAAAGCAGCCTAAATGTGTTTTAATTTAACTTTAGAGTGAAAACAAGTAGCTGTTCTGTATGTGAACTGAACTTGCTGCCTGCAGATTAAAATGCAATGTGGGAGAGTGCAAACACAGGATAATACTAAAGGTCCCACACAAGAAACACAACCAGCAGTTAGTATAACCACAAATCACAATCACAACAAATCACAGTCAGTTAATAGCCACTACATGCTTGTGGCCTTGTAAATCAAGTAAAATCAGCTGTAGAGCTAACAGAAAACTGATTGATTGGGAAACAAAGTCAAGGGCATAAAAGCAGGCTGTATTAAAGCATATACAAAAATAAAACAAAGCATACTCAACACTAAGGAGGCATCAAGTCCCAGCCTGAGCATTGCCCTTTTTCTGTTGATGCCCCAGGATGTGAAAATCTTACTGTATCCACATCCCTCCATTCTGCTTGGGGAAGATCGACACCATCAGCTTAGGACCCAGAGGAATATGGTACAGGGAGTGCAATACCAGAGAAAAAGGGGAGACAGTTAGAAGCTTTACTATAACAATTTTATCTGTACTATTAATGAAGCTTTTCTGTAATAATTTGGTTTGTGATTCTTGGTAGCAAGAACAGGTGTTTGTCTTTTCATTTGCCTGTTAAGATTTCAATTTGACTGACAAAACCCCTTTATTCTACCTATGTTTGTTCCCTTTTGCCTACAACAAGATTTTGAGTGTTACTATAGATACCAAAACGGGAACTGGAAAAATTTCCAAGGGCCCCCTTCTGGTATTATCCACAAACTAAATTTCAAAATATTAATAGTGCTTGCAGGGGAGAAGGAATATTATAAGTAACTGGGTGAAGGTAATGCACACTTCTGAGTCAGTCACACAGTAGAACTGTAGAAAACACGGGTAAGAATAGGCTCATCATTTTGATGGATGAAACTTGTTTCATTTTTATTTATTTGCAGCTTATTATATGCAAAGTTTCTTCATGAGAATGGGGCAGGTTAGCTGGCAGGAAATGTGACTGTTTGCTTTGTCCTAGCAATTATGGTGTCAGGAGGGTCTCTGAAGAGAAGGATGATCAATTATTCCCAGCAGTATTTGGGCATATATAGCTAAAATATCTTATAAGGCGCGGCAGACAGCATGAAACAGAGTATTTAAAGACTCTCAAAAAAAGGAGGAGCAGACACGCAGTTAAGACTCTGAGGTGACATTTTAGAAAGAACTGTTCCTAGGGATCCAGAAGGAACTACAATTTGCTGTAATAGAACATTTGTCTTTGCCTTTTCTTTTTAAATTTTTATTTCACTTTTTTTTTTTTTGAGCTGTAAGAGCACAAGGTTGGCACTTGATTCAAAACTGCTCTTCCTGAATCTGCCTTTGTAAGATCCCATGTTTCCTAAGAACAACAAAGGAAAGGTCCCAATAATTGTAAAATGTCTCAGGCAAAATCCAGTCAAGGGATTCAATGTCTGTTCAAGGGATGCTCTCTTCAGTGGAAAATACATAAAATGTGGAAACTTCATCCTAAGCATGCTCTATCATCTTTTCATTTTAAGACTTTTCACTGACTAGCTGAACTCTGTCCCATTTTAGTCACTGCTTGCACATCATTCCTCCAAGTCTCCTTATTTACCCTTTCCTATGAATGCATGTAGTTTTGCAATATTTCTTCCAGCCTAGTTCCATCACCTGAATTAAAACTTGCATTCATGCATGTTGTTACTGACTCGTAAAATCCCTTTTATATGTACCAATGGTAATACATCATGGCATCTTCTGAATTTATCTGCTTTCTTGTAACTTACAAATCCCAGTAACTTCCAGTACACCAGTGTTTCAGATTATTTCCTCAAGGTGACGAGGCTTTCACATTTCTAAGATGAATAGTATTTTGCAGTTCTACCACATCTATAATTTCTCAAATTGCACTTTTATCTTTCTCTTTAATGACATGCACACGCCTTCCAATTTAATACTACCTTCAGATTTCATTAGTGTGCTCTTCCTTTTTTCTTTCAACTTATTAATACAGACATTAAACAAATCTATCTCTTGCCATTTCTTGCTAAAAAATACCAACTCTTTTGGATTCCTTCTCTTAATATGTTTCTGTTTGTTCTTTCTATTTTTTTTACTAATTTCAACAGTTTACAGCCTGCATGGTCATGATCTTATTGAAAGCAGTGCTGAATCAAATTTTAAACCTGAAAATTTCTAAGACGCTGTATCAAATGCTTCACTAAAATTCAAATATATATGATCTGCTTCATTCCCATTGCCCATTAATTTTGTAATTGCATCAAAACAAGCAATGAAGTTTGACTGATGAAATACAGTTCTTCTAAAGCCTCACTGCCTACCATTTATGGCTCTCTTATCCCAGCTATTAATGATGGAATATTCATTTCATTGCTTTACAAGGCATTCAGATAGATTTATTGCATCATTGTTGTCAGTATCAATCTTTTCATTTCTGGAAATCCATACCACATTTATTTTTCTCTATCCAACTAGTACATTCTCCTTCATCTATAACTTTTTAGAAATGAGCATCCACAGGCTTACTGAAGTCGGTAATTCTTTTGATCTCAAAGAGAGCATGGCATTCATGCCTGTATTTGTAGCCTATCACTAACATCATAATGAACAGAACTTTTAGAGGGTCTTTTTTACGGAAAGGGTCATTAGGCATTGGAATATGCTGCCCAGGGATGTGGTTGATTCGCCTTCCCTGGAGGTGTTTAAATCACGAGTAGACGAGGTCCTGAGGGACATGGTTTAGTGTTTGGTGGGAATGGTTGGACTCGATGATCTGATGGGTCTCTTCCAACCCAGTGATTCTGTGATTCTGTGATTCTATCATAGATACATAGGATGCAGCATCAGGTGGCATGTTCTGAGCACTAATCAATGAACATGTAGTGCTGCTTACAAATACATCAACACTCTCTTGAGGCTAAGTATGCTAACTGTCACTCTTAATTACCACACAATCGCTCACATTTGATCACTTTTCCAAAACATGTGTGAACCAGGTTGCCAAGAAAGGCTATGGAGTTTCCAGGCTATTCAAAACCTAACTGTAAGTGGATCTGAGTAACTGCTTTAATTTGACCCCTTTGACCTCCAGAGGTCTCAGCCAACTGACATGACTCTGATTTTATGATCAAAGTTTCTGGAACGCTTAATATTCAATCTGAAATGTTAATGAACTTCCTATAGTCATCTCTTCTTGTGTCAGCGTAACTCATACATGCAGTGCTACTCCTTTTCTAATATTTACTCCACTTTATAATATAAAGTGAGAGAGATCATTTAAGCTTTGATTTTTATATATATATTCTGTGATAAAGTTTTCAAATACGTGTTTGCTGTTTCAGGTTTTTTTAGATGTTACTAGGTTTATCTCTTTTCTAATGCCACTTTTTCTCTTAGAAAATCCTCTACTAATCACTTCAAATCACCAACAATTTGCTCAGAACACAGGCTAAAATAATACAACATGAATCTGAGTATACATCTTCCAAATGCTGTAAACTGAAACTTGCTGATATTTTATATTCCTATTTAATTTTGTGCATCATTATGTACATAGAGTTCTAATGTCTATCTAAATTAGATTTGAATGTGCAATTGTTTCTAAAAGATAAACTTAACTACTTTATATATTTTGAGATTATGACTTTGAATCAATAGCTGGCTAAGTTAGATCCTTTCTTTAGGGTGTGAGATCAAGCATGATCTGATATACAAATAAAAATAATGAGCTAGAAGAAAACCTTTCAGGTACAGAATCTTGTTTTGTCAAAGTGAGAGATTCCTGGCCTCATTGTTTTCCAAGCTGTAGATAAGTAAGGCAATCAAACTCTCTTATTCAACAGAAACTAAATTGGGCCTTTTCACTCTGCAGCATTTTTAAGAAAAATCCATAAACTTAGTAAGTTCTACTGTCCCATGTAATTGTTCCTAGCCTAAGCATGCCACCAGACCATGTAAAAGTGTTGAACTGGATTTGTCTTTAAATTGCAGGGACATGGATTTGATGGACTTGGTTGGATGGTCACACTTAAAGAGTTGTGATCAACTGCTCAAATATGCATTGACTGGTGATGAATGGCATTCCTCAGAGGTCAGTACTGGGACCAGTATTGTTTAATGCCTTTGTCAGAGACATGGACAGTGGGATTGAGGGCACCCTCAGCAAGTTTGCTGATGATTACAAGCCTTGTGACATGGTTGACGTGCTGGAGGGAAGGGATGCCATCCAGAAGGATCTGGACAGGCTTGAGAGGTGGGCCTGTGGAACCTCATGAAGTTCAATAAGGCCAAGTGCAAACCATTCTATGATTTCATGATACTTTCATCTCACTATACTTACTGCACTTCCATATATGTCTGCAGTTGTCTCTTTCACTTTGTAACATATTTATGAGAGGTTTAAAGTTTGAAAGGAACTTTGCAATTTATTTTAGAAAAACATTTATGGCCAATCCTTTACAACTGACTTCTAATTTGTGCCTGAAATCATCTTTGCGACATGACTTTATTTGCATCTACGTGGATCTATTTGGAAGTACAAATCATTTAATTTAGATGTATAATTGCTTAAAAAGCTTGTCTAGTAAGCCAGGTAGTTATATGTCTAGGGAGACATTTTGCAGACTATTTAAAACTCAGTTATGTAACCAGAGATATAAGAATATATTACAAAAACCCCTTTTACATCTGTAGAGAATTTTTGCATTTAACATTCATACATACACCTGACATCAAACCTGTTTTGATTGGATATAGAAATTAAAAGCTAGTCCTAAGAGTTTCCTAAAATGTTAGCTATACTGCTTGAAGAATAAAATGTGTTTTGATTACACTCATTACAGGCCAAATATTATTTGAAACAAAATTACCTGCCCATTATATCTGAGTTCCCTTGACCCAGGGGAAAATAACTGAAAATAAAGTTTTGAAAGGAGGAAGGAGTAAAGGCATTGTTGTGACACAGAAGATCTCTGTAGCATCCCTAGAGAACTAAGACTTAAAAAAATATAGCTGAGTATTCTCCCCAATTTAGTAATTAATTTACTGATTAAAATCCTTAAAATATGGTCGCATCTTGAAAAATCACTCTGAAAAATTTTATGTATTGTATTTGGCTACCTATTACTGAGTCTTTTCTATTTGTTGCACTTTCATGTACCTTTAACTTAAAAACAACATCAGTATTTCTGATACCATAATTTAGTCTGTGGAAATTTTAAGATCAGGAGAAGTATATTTAAAAAAGAAAAGAAAAAAATGCAGGTTCTTTCTAAGAAACAAAGTTGAACATTTATTGGACCTTCTCTTAGGCTATCAGAAATCACTGAAGTTTTGGACCAATGAAAGTTGATGTGAATTGTTACCAGCAGAACTGAAACTTTGTGACATTATTCTACAGAATCCTTTTAATTCTTTTTCACTACTGTGCACTTTTCTTCAGCTGTAACTAACAGAAGGGTTTCTCCATATATGAATTTTCATTACCTCTATGTAGAAAAAGTACACTCCTTCAAAAGCACAACGAGGCTTGTAAGAAAGAAGCAGAGTTACGCACAAAGATGGATAAAGGTATTTATAAAATACCAAACCTAATCTGTTTCCAGATGGGCTTTTATGTTACTCAACTATTCCTATTCCTAATTTATAAATAACAAAAATACATTGAATCTGGGCAAAACTACCAGAGATAAGAGTTCTATCGGATTTCTACAGTGAAAATTTCTGAAGAATGTATCTTGTGAGTTACATTTCAAAGATTATATTTCACACTGAAGGTAATAATTTAAAAAAGGTATATATGTAAGTACAAAATAAATTAAGGAAGCAAATTACTAAATGAATGTGAAAACAGCAAACTTGAGCTTAAAAGCAACTGAGCTTTTTAAAACATGGCAAAACCAGAGTTAAGGACTAGGAACTGCTGCTGTAGAATCCAACACCTGAAAAAAAGAATTCCCAACACTTAATCTCTGCTCTGCAACTTTCAAAATACATATAGAGCTCAAGACATGGATTGTTTCAGTGATTTAGGCATTCAGTAGCCTCTGCAGGAAGGAACTTAAGGTCACACCGGTTACTAAGGAAATATTGAGACAGATTCAGCACATTACATTTCAATTTAGAAATCCAGGCAGAATCACGGTGGTGAAGGCTGCAGTACACAGAGCCACCACATCCCATCCAGCTCAAGTACACAAGTGCCTGAATCAGTCCCTATGCTGGGTTGCAGAGGTGAGTCTCTGCACACCCTGGTGCCTGGGTTACTTGATGATCCAGACTGGGGGGTCTCTTTCTTGCACCATGACTCCTTTCTGGAATTCACATGGCTTCCACAGAGAGAAGCAGAGTGTGCAGATGTTGTGTGCATGGCCACATCTGGCCTTGATACAGGCCATGAGCTGGAAACGTGCTTGAGAGAAACTCCTGCAAACAGCTGGGAACTCAGAACTAGTATTGTCTGATGAAACCTATATGTAAGATGAAACCTATACATATCAAGGACAAAAAAAATGCTTTAGACTAACTACTTGACAGTTTCCTTGGCTACAGAACAAAAACTAAGCAGGGCAATACTACTAGAACAGTTTGTACTTCTCAAACCCTTTGGTTTCAACAGAGACCACGCTGTTAAAAAGATTTGTAAATGCATATCTGCTCCCTTCCTCCTCTCCCCCTCCCTATTTTTATTCCTGACCTCTGTCAATTAGAGATTGAATTTGAATTTTAGCCCAAACTGACTGCAGCATATATGAAGTGTATAACTTTCCTGGCTTGTGCCTCTATTAGGAAATCAAATCAAATAATCAAATTAGATTGGTTGACTCCAAAGAAATAAACAGGGCATTTTAAAAGTATTTATGTTGATTACTAGGATTGTAAATCATTCTGTATTTCTCTATTTTAAGGTTCTTTCAATGCCTCTTAAAGATGCTTATGGATGCAACAAATTCTCACATAATATTAATAAATAATTAACCATAGAATGAGATTAAAAAAAAAAGTGACCATATTAATTTTGTATGTATTTTTTTGCAAGCAAGTAGGTGAACTTAGAGCACAGAAGTCCAGAAAGAGTTTGAGGGGCAGGGAAGGAAGCATATCAGGGATTGCACAGGGCAGGGGTAGATCCCTTATCTTTCACCTTCTCAGTTCCAGCTCCTGAATATAATTCGTGTATTTTACTTGGGAAAATGCTGTTGCTGTAGGACCAATGCAATGCATGTTTTAATTTAGGCATTAAGGTCCAAAACTAGGTACTGATTCTTCTCAATGCTTCATGTGTAAATTATAGGAGGGGAAAATGTGATTAACAGTTCAATTTTAACATTTTTTTAGTTTGTTTTTTTTTATAAAAGGGATCTGAAGTACCAATCTGGTTGCTCCACAGCTGCAGTAGGAGTTCTTGTTTCCCACTTTAAGGTTGGATCTTCCTTCATATTTATCACATTACTAGCTGACTTTTCCTAATTGTCTTTCCCATTTCCTGCACTCAATTTCTTTCTTATTTTATGCTTGTCATTTGATTTTTTTTTCCTTTCCAGTACTTGTATATCTTCTTCCTCATTCTCTTATCCCGTTTGTACCCTTCCCTTCTCTTTCTCCAGCCCCCTCTCTCTGTTATCTCATCTGTAATTTATTTCTTGTAATCCACTTAATTTATGCCTGTGAACACACAAGAAAACCACACCTCTTTGTGGGTAATGTTTATCCAAATGCTTCAGGAAAGGAGAATGCCTGAGTGCTTACAACAAAAGATGTCTAAAATAGAAGTAGGGGGAGAGGAGAAAGAGGAAAGAAAATTGTGCAGAGCTGCATTTACTGTAAGTCTTTCTACTGATGATGTTGGATGATATATGTCTGAATCAGAGAGCCTTCACAGTCACAGGTATGTAAAGCCACCTACGCAGAGTAACTTGGATTTTTTATGTTCTTTACAAATGCTTTCAAGCTGCACCGTGGTTTGAACAACACTTACGTTTACCTTCTGAAAAATGGCATGAAGAAGAAGTATTGCTACCACATTTACATTTTTATAGTATGGCTTGCTCTGAAAGTGTTAGAGGAGATTGCCTGGCTTAAAGCCTGGCTCAATGATTCCTGGAGGATATTTTTTCCTGCAGTATCCAACTACCATATGGAGTGCCAAATAGCATAAAAGAGATTTCAGAAGCAATTCCATGATTACAGTTACTTTACATTAAAGACACAGAAGAACTATTGTAAATTATCTGCATGGTTCTTGCATAATAAATTACTTTGCTCAGATCACAGGTGACAGGCTTCCATTATAGATCATTTTATTTAAATGCATGGCAATTTTTTTAAACAAATGACTCCTAGCAGCAGAACTCGTGTGATTCTAACAGTATCTCATTCCAGCACTGCCATTAAATGCCTCCTGAGTGACCTTGAGTAAATCATTCTCTATCCCCCTGCCTTGGTTCCCTCCCCTCCTGTGGTTTGCCTGTCTTGGGCATTTAGATAGTGACAATCTCTCCTTGAAGCAGAGATCATTTTATCTCTTTCTAATGCCACGGAACCTATAGTAGTCCCTAACAACTTCTGTAATAAATACTTATTAATAATTATAATTAATCATACTAATAGGTTGAGTTTTGGAACACATGTCTGGCAAGCAAAGGTAAGAGTCAATTATTTCAAAGATGAAATAACTTGAGGATGAGTTGCATTAAGCAATGGCTGAGGACCGTACATAAGCTATGAAGCTTTTGATTGAAAGGGCTCAGCACAGGCAGGACAGAAAGAGGATAAGAATCCAGTTCTCCATAGCAACCTTCGACTCCCTTAGATATGAAGCTATTCTTTCCCCTGCTGAAATCATGTCACATTTCCTATGATCACTCCCTTCTCTATGCAAAATATTTCTGTCCACAGCCAGTACCCAGCTCCTGAGGAGCACTTACAGATCCCCCGGCAACCAACAGCACTCCGTTCTATGTCTCTCTTGGAGCCCCTTGTATTTTTTCTCTTTGCTTTTTGTCAGCTTTTGGACCCTTTAGTTAACTGGACTAAAAGCTCTTTGAGGTCATGATGCCTATGAGAATGATTTCATTTTTTGCCATGGGAAAGCCCCAGTAGATGCACACCCTCCAGTTCCTGGAATAAGTGAGGTGATGTTCTAAAACTCTGGATTGATTTTCAGAGTATATGTACTCTATGCATTCAGTGAAGTAGGTGTCTTACAGTAAACAAGAAGTACAAGATTGTGTAATTCAAAATTGCACTAAAGCACGTTTGTGTAAAATGACTGAATTAAGACGATACAGACAGCTTCAGCCTTGGCATTTTCCAGCTTTCTAGAACTCAAGTGAGCAAATGAAATAATACCATTCTTTTATCCTAGGGCTTTTGGGGTTTATGGAGCTTCTTAGATTTAAAAGATAAACAAGCAAGACTCCTCTCAGCCTCCTAGTTTTAAATTCCACTATATTTTACTGAAAACCCTCTAAAATTAAGGAATTTGCTTTTTTTGTTCCTTCAGGTTATGAAGGGAGCGTATTCCCATAGTCACAGCCTATTCGTTTTACATTGTTTTATTTTCGTTGCACGTTTTTTCCCTTCTGTTCTCTCCCCACGTCTCTTGCAGTCTCCCTCCCTTAAAAACCTCTTACTCCTTCCCTTCCTCCTGCTTCAAATCTGCCCATTTGGTTTCTCTTGCCAGCATCTCTCTCTCTCCCACTCATCATGCCAATATTCCCTCTTTACAACTCCCCCAAGTCTTCCTCTTCACTCTTTGCAGCTAGGCTGCCTTTTTTCCTTGAGCATCAAGACACAGAATCTTTCCTGTTTTGATTCCCAATAGCAAAGCTCCACGCTGACATTTTGGTGCTATTGGAAATCATTTCAAGGACATCCAAAATGCCTAGGACAGAAGCAACCTGCAAAAGGTTTAGTAGTCAAGCACTAATAAAACTCAACATAATATAGAAAATCTGAGATTTTACAGAAATTCTTATTTTGGCTGTTCACAGGATATTTTCACAGAGATGCCTACACACATGTATTTGACAGTGAAGCCACTGCAGATCCTGCATGAGAACTAAATCTTTTCAAAGAGGTAACTTTAGGTACCAGGAAATTAATAATCACAACTTCTACACTAAGAAATGACTGCTAATTTAGCTGATTTTTTTTCTGTTTTACATTTCAGACCCATACCTGATGCACTTGCAATAATCAGCATAGTCATACTTAGACAAAGGTATAAGCAAATGAAAACCTGGTTTGATAACAGAAATTAGATGACAAATTCAAAATGAGATTTTTGCTACCTGTGCCCTGTAATGTGTGGATGTTCATCTCTTCCCACAGTGTTAACTTCTGCAAGTTGTTGTACAACTTTTCCCTCCTGTCCATATACAAACATCCAGCAACTTCTAGGGAGCTGGAGGCTCAATTGGAGGTCAGCAGTGCTAAAAACATTTATCTTCTGAGTCCCTTCAGATACTGCAGAGAAGTGCTCGTTTGTTGGGATACAAATTCCTTAAATCTGAAGGGCTAGCATCTCTCCTTACCAGAAAGAAAAAGTATATGGTGAGAAAGCATATCTGAGGCAAAAAGCAGTAAGAGCCAAGGCCCTCGGGGCACTGCTAGGACATCATGTTCCATGTCAGCCCCCCCCAGGACCATCAGTCCCAGCCCCAGTAACACCACAGCAGAGCCAGCGTCCAGATCCCCTTGCCCGTTGGCTGCCCATCCTGTCCCCATGGAGGTGCCTGTTGCCCAGGTGTGACCTGGTGCCTTCAGCTGCCCTGCTCCTGGTTAGGCTGGTGAGATGTGCCCTGACTGCCAGCCACTGCTCCGATGGACCTCCTGCTCACACATGCTGTTCTTGATAAACTGGAATGATGCCTTTGCAAGCTTCATTTATAGATGAAACAAGAACTACCACTTGGTTTTGTACCTTCTACAAATTGAAGAACTCACAGTGCCCCTTGATGTGAAAAAAATACATGCTAAGTGTCAAATGTACATATTATAATTTTTTCCAGCACATATCTGTGGATAAGGACCTCAGTTCACAGAACACAAAGGGTATATTTTTCTAAAAACAAATTTTCATCCACTATCTCTCTGATTTATAATTATTATAAAAAAATATTCCCTATTGTACTGTGCTTTATTTTTCCTATTATAGTTGTCAGTTGACAGATTCCAGTTAGTACTTTAATTTTTTGATTAAGCCACCACTCCTGCTGTGTCTTAATAACAAGTGCAGAAGCACTGCCTGCACACTTCACCTTGCTGATAGAAATCTGAAACTTGAGGGACCAGTGAGCACAATCTTATTTTATTTTGTTGGAAACAAACCCAAGTTTGTAAGAGCAGTTTTCTTTGCAGCCTTAAATTTCTCAGAAAGGTAAGAAAAACAAGAGGAAAAAAAAAGACACCATCTACCTCATGCATTTAATGCTCTGAGGAATGGTATGAATGATGCAGAAATAATGACTTCACTAGGCTTCAGTAATAAAAGGGAAATATTAGAAACTCATAAGTGCAAGAAGTTATTGGAAAGCTTCTTTCAATTACCATGATGCCCTTGGACACGATGCTTATTTTCCTGTTCCTGACACAAATAGAACATAATAAATAATAATAAGGTCAATGTAATGCATCATTGATGTTGTTTTTAATATCTGGATTTCTGGGGAAAAAAAAAGAAAGTAATTTTAAAGCACTATGATTACATGTGTGTTTTATGGATCTCAATCAAATGTGTAAAATACAGCCACACATCCACATATCACATAAACACACTTTTTTCCTAATTCCAGCCTAACTTTGAAAGTAATTTCATTTAATATGCAATATTAAGAGGTTTTTTGTGATTTTGCTGTTATTCATTGATAGATCTAACTTAACTGGTTTTACTTCTAAATACACAGCAGCATCTTATAAATGGTAACACAAAATAATCACTGTTGGCTGGACAAGGAGGGTAGTCATGCTGCTAGGGACCCCTCAGGAAGAAAGCCGATAATAGGATGATGAATATGCAGTAAATTATTTCCTGAAAAGTCCTGCTAGCTAGGAAAAAAAAGGTTAGTTATCAAGACTTCATGTTTGATACAAGAAATACAAAAAATCTAAGCTTTTTTTGAGTCTGAATCACTGCAAAGAGCATGTGTCTACTTCTTGTAGCAAGGAAGACAGACCTTCTATTTCCTTCTATACAGTAGCTTATACAGTTGTTATGGCAGGATTAGAGGAAATGGAAATGAAGAGGGAAGAATAACTATTTTATTCAGCTTTCTGATTCTGTTGTGTCAGTGCTAACTGGTATAAGTAAGTGGGACGAAGCTACAAATTGCATTTATAGACACAGAGGCTCTTGAATCTATGGTGAGCATTTCTCAGAGAAGGACCAAATTAGAACCACAGCATGAAACACTGTTTCCAAACAAGCTCTTAGATTCATCAGAATATGTCTGCCTTGCAGCTATGAAATAGCAGTACACGACATTCATTTTCTTAGCCTAACATACAAATATAACAAGGCTGTCAGCATGGTCCAGCTGCTTAGGAATAACCCCAGCCAGTTAGAGTGGCCCACAGTGATGCCTGCTATCACAGCCAGCCTATTGTTCATTTTCCCAGGGCCACTGGGAAGTGACATATTTACTCTTTCCTCTCAGCCTATTTTTCTTAAGAGTAGACTATGTCACATTTTCAAGTACCTGATTACAGTGGAAGAATGCCCTTAATAAAGTAAGATTGACAAGAAGAATAGAAATGCCACTTCCCTTTGCAGAAATCAGAAATGGAGAGCAGAGTTTTAAATCTCATCAGGATTGATCATTACTGACATTTCTCAGCTAATGATGAAGGAGAAAGAATTAAATCTGGAGTGATGCAGAGAGCTTTCACCTGACAACTGAGAACCTTTAGGACAACGTAGACAAATGTACCACATAACTGTGAGCTGAAGGACACTGTAAGGGCCTGATCTCAAGGCGCTGGAGTTAATAACACTCCTTCTGATTTCATTAAAAAACCTTAGGGACTTTTTCCTTCTACTCCTACTCCTATTCTTCACCTCCCACTCCTGACATATTATGAGAAAAATCTCAGACACATGATGGAACAGTTGATTTTTTTCTATGACCCACTCAGTCAGAAATTAAAGCAGCACCATTGGTAAAGCATCACAGTGCATAAGCAGCTGAATTAGCCTGAGCATCTTTAGCACACTTAAGAGAGACACTATAAATGAATCTACAGTTCTTCTTCTTCTACTGTGGATGCTACACAAAATTCTGCACGAAAGATTCATTTTCTTCGATTTTGTGGAAAACAACTACAAAAAAAGACAGGAGAAATGGCCAGCAAGTAAATTTCACTTCCATGAAAAATGTTGACATGTTGAAAGATAAATGTATCCTATAAAGAAGAAAAAGTTAAGCCATTTTGTTTTCCGTCCCTTTCTCACACAAACTATGCAATAGAAAAAGATCATAAAAATCTCTCTTGTAGACAACTATGCAGCAACGCTAAATAATTCACTAGATTCCTCTTGCGGACCATAGCAAAAGCAGCAGCAATATCTTCGCCTTTTCTGAGTGCTGTCACAAAAATATAATACACTAAATCTGGGTATAGTTGAGTTTACTTCCTAACAGTGATGGAAATGTGGAACAATAATAATAATAATAATGATCTTAGTAAGTCTCAAACATTTACAGAAAGAATTATTACTTTGCTTGTGTTAAAAGGTAACTCTCACACCAATATTTCTAAATGAATTTTAAATCCTTATTGAATGGGAATACACTGACAAAGATAAAATGTCATGGTCAGTCCACATATTTTAAAATTATTTTCCATTGCCCTGCAATTTATTTAAAATTGCATTTATCATCTCTAAATCATGGAAACTATGCAGAAAACAACATCTGTTTAAGTTAACCTTTAAAAATTTTTGCGCATATACTGGAGGTTTATCAGGACTTCAGTTCAAGAGGAAGAAGTGCTAGAAAGTGATACAGAACAGTGCCATCATACTCAGGAGGAGCTGCTGGTGCATCCTGAAGAAATAAGTAAGGATTACTTAATGAGAGCACCTTGAAGTCTGTATAAATCCCTGCTTTTCTACTCAGAGCAAGCTGTTTGACTTACCACTTGTTTCTCTTATGACATATCCTGGTTGTTCAGTCAGAAACTCTTCAAGGCAAAGACTACCCTAGTTGTCAAAAACTTAATGTATGTTTCTACAGGTCCCACCAAAAAGTCTTCTCAGTCCCTTCAGTTCCACCTAGAGGCACAAGCGCACAACAACAGTAGGAATTCTCAAAATGTACACACAGACTATGAGGTGGCGGGGGGAGACGTCGCAGCTTCTTTGGTCACAGGGAAAAGAATACGATGTGTGGAACTAAAAAAGCATGGATTTTATGGATTTTTTGTGCTGGAGGCTGATTCTCAGATCCTGCTGAATCTTTTTTCCTGGGTTAAACACATTTATCAGCTTGTTCCTAGGCGGATCATCTTGTGTCTGAAACATCTCAGCTGAGCTACAGCCTTTCCTGCAGTTGCACCACTCTGCAAACCTTGTCACTTACTTACATGAAGTTTGTGGGAAGTGAGCCAACCAGTTCAAGATGGGGACACATCCAGATGCACACGTACTTGAACAAAACGAAAAACACAGTGTGATCACGAACCCCATTTCCTGAGGTCAGTTTGGTCAAATTGAAAGATGAGTTTGTCGCAGAAGTATCTGTAAAGATCTGCTAAAACACACTTCCAGACTGATTGGGTTGAGGGTTTCTTTTCTCTAATATCTACAGAGAACTCTGGACTCTCTGATTGAGCTATTGGAAAGGAAAATGTTACAATCATATATTATTTCTGTGACTAATTTTTTAACCTGTGAAAAACACTGATCTTATTTTATGACTCCTCTCTTTCCAGTGTTAATATCCACATATACCATGACCAATATAATACTCTTTTGAATGCTATGATACACAATCATGTTACAAGATGCTAAATGTATTTGGAGATGAATACTCATAATAGACAGTGCTGAAGTTCACGTTTGTGATTTCACTTCAGACATATTCAGCACAAAGGTTATAGGTCACATTCTTATCTGATATGGTCTGGTGTTGCTTGACGTGTTTCAAGCTACACTTAATTACAACAGATGAGAATGTTTCTGTATGCTTATTAAAATTCATGAAGGCAAACATAATTACTGAAGACTAGTCAATGAATATTAAAAAAAGTAATTTTTGCATGAAAACACATGGATTTCTCATATTTGTGTTATTTCATACCTCTTCTACTAGCTATTAGCCTTCTACAGAGCTATTTCCTGTGGAAAGTAGAGGAACTAGAAGTAAATCAATACTTTTATGACTTGACTTCTCATGTGTTTGTGTTTGTACCCTCAGCAGAAGTGGAACATATGTTCCAAAAGTTTGTGATGCAAGTTTTCTCCCAGAAAACCTGTGCGTTCACTGAAACCTGACTATTTGTTCAGATGAATAACCTTTTGGATCAGGTAATGATCTTTCATATCTTCAATTTCATCAGGAGAAACTTTATAGAAAATAATAGAACTCTTGTCTTGATCACTAAATCCAAGCTTACTTCATGTAAGCAGTTCTTTTGCAATCTGTGTGTCTATCGCTTACCAAAACCAACTTCTGAAACTACGATATATAATATTTAATTAATGAAAATAAAAATTTCTATGAGCTGTGGTATGTTGAAGTAATTAGATCCTATCATTTGTGAAGTACAGTTTTAAGACATATTTATCACCCTAGTAATTTTAAAATAGCCACATCGAAGGTCAAATCTGAAGTTTGTATTTAAGAAGTATATCTAATTCCGTTTCACTAGAAGCTAATTTACCAGCTTTTCCCAAATCGATTTTGACTCAAATAGATTACCACTTACCTCTTTGTCCTCCTCCACATCATTAATGTGCAATATTACATCTATGTGCCCTACTTTTGTCACTCATGATCAAGAACAATGAATTCAGATTGAAAGTGGTGCAAAAAAAAGGGTTACTATATTTTCTATGCGCTGACTATCCATTTTGAAAGAGGAATCTAAAAGGCCTTAAATTGTTAAATCTAGCAAAACGAAGGCTGAGAAATATTTGACATCAGCAGTTATATCTACCAGGAATATAATGAGGGACAACAGCAGTTTAACCTGGACAACATCGGCACATGAACAAGTCACAGTTTAACACATTTTGTGGTGCACCTTAAATAACAGAATCTTATGATGTGATTGCCTGCTAAACGTGGTAGCTGTACACAGTGATGCAGTAGACCCTGTGCAATCCTGCTTAACACAGAGTAAAGAAACACTGTGATTGCAATAATAGTCTTTTATTTCTCACTGGTACTTTGAATTTCCAGTACATCTTTCTCTTGCTTTATTTTAGAAAGACATGTGTAGTATGCATTAATTATTTTCTGGGTTTCACTTCTTCTAAGGTTAAAAAATTTTAATTAATGAATCATATACGTAGGAAATTTGTTAGCAATTTACTTTACTAAAACAAATAATAGCTGGTTGAAAGTTGTATCTGAATTTTTAAAGAACAGTTATTTGAAAGTAAACCAGCTTATGCTGCTACATATGACCTAAAAATCCAAATCAGTCTATCCTGAAGTCTCCACAGGGAACATAAGAAATTGCTATAGCTACTGCATATACTTCATGTAATAAATAATTTTTTATTTTGGTGATGTTTAAAACCTATTTCAAATTTCTTATACTTGAGGTTAAATTTGTGAAAAAATACTGGGGAAATTTAACATAGTTTATCATAGAGAAAGTCTCCTGATTTAGAACCTTTGGATTCAAAATTATTCAAAATTCATTTCAAAGTCACCCTTGCAACCGACGTAACTATATTACTATTTAACGTTTAGTCTCTGTTCTGCTACCTGAAGGTAGTTGGCCTTGGCATGCATATTTGCATAAATGTGGATGGGGAAAATGGAAAGTAAAACCTGTGAATTTGTCTCAGTAGCAATCTTTGACTTCCATTTCGAATAGATGTATATTTAATTACAAGATATTTGATGCTCCTGTAAAGTTCAAGGGGTGGATTAAAAGAAAGTGGTACATGGAAGTGTAACACTGCCCAAGCAAATCTGTAGCAGGTTGATACTGTTACAGTGTTGAGGCAGGATTGTAAGTACCAGCATATCCATCAAAGGAGGAGATAGCCACAGAACCAGATGCTTTTACAACAGCCAGAAGAGAAATATTTTGAATTATTACCTTTGGGTCAAGAATTTTCAACCATGTTCTGCATGTGAGTTTGTACACATGGGAGAGGTTTTGGAAGAGAGAAGCAGCATGAAGGTTCACTGCTCAACTGTAAGTTGCATGATAAAAGCAGACAAATCTTGATTCTGCCTTCAGTTGCCTTTTAAGTATAGTAAAAATATTTATGTGTTTGAAAATTGTTTTATATGCTCCTAGGTAGTAATGGAGAAGGGATGGCATACAGGGAAGCATCATTTGAGCTTGCCAGCATGCATATGTGATGTGCAAGTTTCTAATTTCTCCAAATTTTTCTGCTAACTGTTCTTACTTTGATAGTAAAAATCCAGATAATCATCTTTCAGTTTCAAGCAAAGAGAGTAGAAAATCTTTTGGAGTAGCTCATATTAAAGGAAAGTGGCTTCCACCCATTTTTTTTTAATCCAGCTTTACCTCCTGTTACATATTAGATATGCCTGCATGTCATCTCCATATATCTGAGACTGGCATTTGGGGAGTGTGACTGGATGGGAATATAGAATATTAGGAGAAAAACGGTGCTATGGATACATAGTTGTCTGATTTAATCTCTCTGTCCTGTATTTATAAATGGTGAATCTCCCCTGACTCAAGAATATACACTAGGTACCTTGGATAGGCCATATTTATAGAAATAGTTATATTTACTTAAATTCACTCTGCTCAGTTGGGAATTCTACACTTTCTGTCCTAATATTTTATGTCTACTTAAGACTATATAAGCCACAGTGATATTTCTGCAGTTGGTCCTCCTGCAACTCTCTCTTTCAATAATGAATCCCAAACTCACCAGTGGGTTGCCTGATGAAGCATTTTGCCTGGTTATTTTCTATTTTTATGTTAAGTGTGCACATAGCACAACAACAACAACAATAATAATAATAAAAAATTCCAGTATGACTATCCCAGAAGTCTTAGCTAGGAGAACACATTCAGCTATTGGAATCTCTTAGAACTATAAGAAAAAGTCTATTTGTTTTAGGAATTTGAATCATTTAGAGTCACTGACATTCTGAATAAATACGTTGCTCATCAACAAGGATAATATACCTTGCTACGATGCTAAAATGGACCGAATTCACAGTAGCCTCAGGAAAGTTTAAGATGTCAAATAATTATATTTTTTTGATGACATGAAGTATAGAATATTTGTTCTGAGCATCAGGGCAATTATTTTTAGCACTGTCTAGCTGATATTAACGTATGCTTAAACTAGATCAGAAACTATATTTCATATATTTGAATTCTCAAAGCATTACCATAAAAAGACAAAGATAAGAAAAGAAGTACTCATTTGCTGTGGAAGTATACAAGGAAGATGTAACCTAAAAATTTGCTACAAAAAAATCTATGAAAATGAGAACTACGAGCTTTCCACAGAGAAAGAAAATTACATGCAGTTACTTGAATCACAGTCTCTGCTCAGATTTTTAGATGGTTGTTTCTAGAATGTAACAAACAGCAAACACAAAAATATAAGTGTTTTCATAATCTGTTAGAAAATACAGTAACACAAATGCTTTATATGCCTAACAAATCAAGCAGATTTAGTCTGTTCATATTCAATATAGGGGAGAGAGATAGCCTATAACAAAGTTCCTTACTATATATATATATGTCTAGCTATATTTTTTTTGTAAGCTACGACTTTCAATCAAACTGTGAAATTCAATTATACAAAACATTGGAGTATGAGAGGTAAAAGTATGCATATAGAGAGATGAGAATATCTGTGTATTTTATAGCAGAGATATAACATCATTTTCTTGAAATCATATAGGAAGATTTAAGAAATGCAACGTAAACTGAAATATCGGGAAAAAATACTGCTTACAGGAACATTTGCTGACCAGAAGCAGCAAATGTATATTTTGTACTAGCAGTGGACTGAAACAGATGACTTTCTGAAGAACTGCTGAGTCAAGAAGTTTTCTATGACTTCTTGCCTGAAAGTATCTCTATATAAAATCTAATCTGTCCAATTCCATCTAATGGTTATCCTTTGAGATTTTTTTAAGGCTCACAAAATAAACATGGAAATAAACCACAATGTTGAAGTCATTTTTTTACCCCAAATTTCTCCCTGGAATCTCTGTTGATAGTCTGGAAAACATTTGCCGAATACTCCTGCTGATTTTAAGTGTAAGGTAAGTAAGTATAATGGAATAATACATTTGTAACTTCTGGGTCTTACTTCATATCGACATTTTATACAGTGCTTCCACTTCTGCTACTCTGGATCAAGGACTAAAGGAATGCAGCAATTTCACTGTCTACCTGTGTGTTCCACTTCTGCATGTGAACAGTGCACCAGGACCACTGGTTTTCTGGCTGGGAGCCCTCCCCCCACAATAAAGAAGCAAGTAGTCAGATATCAGATGTTTAATAAAAGGGTAAAAGTTGTGCAGACAGTAATTCATTTGACCAGTCCATACCAAGGCAGAAGTTATTATTATTCCAGTCTTTAACATTCATAGTAACACAGAATCATACAATACATTGTATTGGAAGGGACCTTAAAGATCATCTAGTTCCAATCCCCCTGCCATGGGTAGGGACAACCCACTTGACCAGGCTGCCCAAGACTCCATCCAACCTGGCCTTGAACACCTCCAGGGATGGGGCAGCCACAGCTTCCCTGGGCAACCTATGCCAGCGTCTCACCACTCTCATGGTGAAGAAATTCCTCCCTATGTCTAGTCTAAATCTGCCCTTCTCCAGTTTACACCCATTGACCCTAATCCTCTCACTACAGGCCTTTATAAACGGTCCCTCCCCGGCTTTCACATAGGCCCCCTTCAGGTACTGGAATATTGAATGAAATGAAATAACTATGTCCCCTCAAAGTATTTAGTCTGAGAAAGAATGTTCCTTTGCCATGATATAGCAGAGCTTGGTCTGTTCCTGCAATAGTTTTTTTCCAATTCACAGAGAGAAAATTACCCTGCCTGTGTGGCTTCTACCACAGCTAGGTTGCTAGCAGTGTCTAAACCAGGTAGATGAAGGTGATGTAGATATATCAACTCCACTCTCAGTACACTGCAGCAACTAAGTGTAGAATTAGCTTATGAATGTTATTTTTCTCATTGCATATAGATGTCTCTAAGATAGCTAGTGTCTGCAGAGATAAGTGAAATATTGTGATCAATGTTACGGAACACTGGATAGGAAAATCAAGGAAACTAGAAATAGCAAGATGTGGGATGTTTTTTGGTAGGTGTTATTTTGTGGTTCATCACAAGTACAACACTGAAATGTTGCCATTAGTCATGTGGACATGTTGCTGGTTTTATGCACTTCAAAATGAGGAGAAAACCACCTCCTAAACTAAACACCATCATCACGATGCTCTTGATATTAGTGTTTTCCCCACTCAAAGGGAGGGTTTTCCTCCTTACTTTAAAACCCACACAGAACGGGACAACAACAAGTTTCTTTGAACACTGAGTAGAGAGAGTTAGGTGCTTGAGAACAGTAGTCACAGCAGACTTGAATAAAGCAGAAGTAAAGCAATCAACAGAAACTGGTAAATAAAATGTTTAAAATTCCATTTAATAGAATCATAGAATCACAGAATTGTAGAATAGTTAGGGTTGGAAAGGACCTTAAAGATCACCCAGTTCCAGCCCCCTGCCATGGGCAGGGACACCTCCTGCTAGCTCAGGCTGCCCAAGGCCACATCCAACCTGGCCTTGAATATGTCCAGGGATGGGGCAGCCTCAGTTTCCCTGGGCAACATGTGCCACTCTCATTGTGAAGAAATTCTTCTTTATGTCTTAACTTCATTTGCATCTATTGGAATTGACACCTGAAACCACCTGCCATACACAGATAACTGTCATACAGATGACTGGCTGATTCCCTTTCAAGTGAAGCTGCCAAAAAGATAGGAGGAGTGCTGCCTTATACACTGCTTAACCCAAAGAAGGATTCCTGGAGTTTAGGTCCTCATCAGCCAGAAGGAATTCAGAAGCATCTTATCTCCAGGACTGGCAACTCTCTATTGAAGGTATTTCTCTTTACAACCTTTTGAATCCTGCCACAGTTGATGTATAAATATACAATTCACAGGGCCAGAAAACAACAAACAGGGAGAATGACTCTAACTAGATGATGATTACTCTTCCCTGGAGTGTGTGGGAATCCTGTTTCAGGGACTTACATATTTGGCACTAAAGAGTCCCTGGGAATTCACATGGACAAGTTGTGGGTTCAAGATCCACCTCTTTCCTCTCCTTACTTTTTGACTACTGTGGAAGTCAAACAAGCATATCTGAGCATACCATTTATGGTAATTATTGACAATTATTCTCCTTTTTAATACTACACTGACAAGGGCTAAGATTCCAGTATCATCTTAGTAGCAGCAGTACTTTTAGCAACACGGATTCCTTATGACTAGGGTGAGTGAACTAGACAAGATATGTAACCAGTACACAAGGAATTGTCTCGTGGCACACAGCTCTGCTGTATCTTTACCAGCACTGGTAGTTCACTCCAACAGGAAGAATCACTCATAGGCGGAAAAGGACACTGCTTGACTTTCAGATCTCTAACTGAGCTTTTACAGAGAGAATAGGCTGTTTGTCTGTTGTTTGTTTGTTTTTACTCATAAACCCATCCAAAGTTAAATGGATGTCAATGAGAGAAAATATGACACTCCATAACGCTATTCTGGTACAGTCTCTTTTCAGAAAAGTGCTGTACTTCTCTTGCCCTTATTTGAACACAGGGTTTCATTGTATTAAGTTCTCCGCTCTGTCTGTTGATGAATTTAGGTTTTGTTCAAAGGCTTTGAGACAGCTCTTCTGCAGTTCTGCTGAGGAAGGAAGTGTGCAAGTAAAACGGAAAATGAAGTCTTTGATGGTCGGTAGGACTATTGGAAATATATTTTTATCTCAGTTATAACAATATCCAAAATTAAACTATTTCTTTACAACCGTAAATGGGAACATTTGCATCTGTTTTGATTCCCAAGCATGTACACGACACCCTTGTTTTCTGTCCTTACTGGTGACATCCTTTTAAAGGCAAGAATCCTTTTGGTATTAAACATATCTATTTTTCTTTTAAACTTCAGCTACATTTATATTGTGACCTTTTTAACCACCTACTGAATTTTACTTTCAGCAGATAAATAATAAAGACACTTTCAGTTTCGCAAAGCAAGAGCTTAAATTTAGGGAGATAAACACCATCAATAATTTGACAGACTTGCTCATTCAATGTGCAGATATGAAACTAAACTAGCATAGATGGAAGATAATTAACCTACTTATATAACCAAGTTCAATACATGCTATATAGCATTTTGTTATATTAGGTGGGTTTTTTACACTTTTGCTCTCAAAATTAGTAGGAGACGCTAATCTGTACTTCTCATAGGTGATGAAAAATATCTCAAGTATCATTGACATATTTTTTAAAAGTAGAAAACATAAGATAGATTATCTTTGTTATTTTAAAATTACTTTGTATGTAAATATAGCAACAGACTGAGAAACAAAAGCACATAAGCTGAGGTAAAATTAACTTTAAACAAGTATTTCCAAGTTAACTGATTGTGTGGACAAGAGCAAAATAAGTAAATACCGAATTATTTGTTAACCAGAACAATTTTTCTGGAAATAAATATGAACATTATTTTATTCATTGCCTTTGTATCACTCAAGTAACCGCTTGGGAGTTTCCACACGTTTCACTGATTACATTATTTTAAAGGGCAAAATATCCCTCAAACTAAAATTTCATTATTTTTACACATCCTTCTGGAAAGACTGCATAAAACGTAATAAAAAAATGTGATTTAACGATGATCAGAATTTATGTGCTGTACAGCACACTGAAGAAGAGGGTAAAATATAAGGCTTAAAGGAGAACTGAGAGCAAGCAAAACCAAAACCTGATACCATGTGGAATTATTCAGTGCACAGTATAGAAAACAAGTTTTTGAATATTTATAAGGCCCAATTCCTGAAAGTTATAGTGCTTCTGATAATGTTCTATTGTTAATTACTTTTCTTGCTATGTAGTCCTGTCTACTGGCACTCATAATCCCTGCAGTCAGTCAGAATGTTTGCACCTAAATGGGTTCTACTTTGCATGTGTGGGTGCTATCTGTCTTGTTAAATTAATTTCAATACATGAGAAAATAAAGGTGTCAGATAAGTGGGTAGGGAAAATCAGTGTGTCATGTAAACCATTGAGTTCTAGCTTTTAAATTTGAGATTATGTTACCCTCTTGAATTAAGGAAGAAAGTGAAAAGGTTATTTCTGGGGGTTAGCCTTTGAGAACAGATCTAAGAGGCAATCAAAAATACTGAGATACAATTGGTATTAATAAATCATGAAAGGTTTGTGTTCTTTATTTGTGTCACTAAGCAGAATGAGACTAGATTTTCTGCTTCACAAATTTCAGACCTCCTCATTATTAAGAAAATATGGCAGAAGAACCACATAGCCGGAAGAGTTAGCTTGATTGATTCTTTGCCTGATGAATGGCATATGCATTTATGACAGGAATTGAAATCTGAAAACCAGAACTGTTTATAACCACACAAATATTGTGCTGCAGTTAAAAGGAAGGGAGTGGTGTCACATATATGAAATCCCAGGCCTGTTTGCACATTTGTGATATAGAATATAGGATCTAGACCACTGGAAATCCTGTTCAATGCCAACTATGGCATTCACTAACTTTCACAATTTACACTTTTCAAAATGTCACAAAACCACAGTATCAGACTATTCTGTGTTCTTGTTACTGCGGCAGTTATCAGAATGGATTGACCGTGTACCACTTAACTACCTTCACTCTAATATCTGCTTTGTAACAATAACACAATTGCAGGCTGATAGTATAAAGTTCTTTAACTTCATAAGTATAATTGTAACAAGGGCAGAAAATACCTCAGAAGTGCTTCTGGGGACATAATCAACCTTGTAGGATCACAAGTACCTATTTTTTATTATCTTACCGAAAAGTGGCAATAAGGTAAAACATTACTCTGTTAACCCCTGATTCTCACTACAAATCTTTTGACAGAAACTCAGTAATATGTCTCAGAGCAGGGGATAGTCCCATTGAGGGTTCATTTCTCATTATATTTAATTTAAAAATGTCTATCAATTTCATTTTGTATTCCCAGTGTTAATTTTATTGAATGCATTTCCTGACCTCTGGCAAGATACTGATACCCTGTCTGTTGTCACTGGGGGATATTTCTCCACAGAATCACTGGTTGTCACTATGAAATTAACAACAAATTCACAAAGCTGGAAAATGCCCATCTCCGAAAACTACAGACCTTATATCGTGCTTTAAATCTGAAATGCATTCTCCTATATCCAGTTCTGTGAGTTCAATAGCATGTTTTCATAGCATTGTAAAATCACTAAGGTTGGAAGAGACCTCTAAGATCCTCAAGTCCAACTGTAAGCCAAATACCACCATGCCTATTAAACCATATCCTGAAGTGCCACATCTACACATTTTTTGAACACCTTGAGGGATGGTGTCTCCACCACTTTCCTTGGCAGCCTGTTCCAGTGCTTCACCACACTTTCAGTAAAGAATTTTTTACTATTGTTCAGTCTAAAACTCCCCTGATGCAACCTGAGTCTACGTCCTCTAGTCTATCACTTGTTACTTGCGAGAAGATACCGGCATGTACCTCACTACAGCCTCTATTCAGGCAGTTGTCGAGAGCAATAAGGTCTCCACTCAGCCTCCTCTTCTGCAGAATAAACTGCCCCAGTTCCCTCAGCCACTCCTCATAAACTTGTTCTCCAGCTTGCTTCATGAAGTTGGACACTCCAAGGTGTCTGAAGTGTGATTAATCAGCACATACTCAGCTTCAGATGATGTTCATCCCTGTTTGTTTATTAGCATGTGCTTTCCCCAGAGACATAATTTGTCAACCCGTATCCTCATGAGAAAATTGATACATTGGACAAGATTGAATTTGGTATTGAAACTTCTGAATTTATGTAACTATAGGTAGGCAGGGTTTCTAATCTTCTGTTATATTCAATGGAGATCTTGTCATTACAGTCTATAGGACAGCTTAGTTGTAATCAGTACCCATGGCACTGGCAGACATACATATTTTCTTAATTTCACAGTTAGCAATTGATTGCTGTTAGCAATTGATTTAATTTTCTAAATAAATTACTACTAGGGCTCTCTTACGGTGTCTTTGACTTTAGATGCTTTGAAGGGCATAGGTTCCTCCTATCTTCTATAGATACATTCTGAAAGTTTTCTGCATACTTGTATCAAGGTGTCTAAATCAAACATTTAATAATAACCCTTAATTCTAGGACTTATTCAAAGGTACATATTGATCGTGAAGTAAATCTGGCAAAAAAGTGCTTGAATATTTTCTCATATTAACAAGATATTATTCTTTGTGTCAGTTTGCATTTATAAAATGTGTTCCCTTCAACAAAACTGAACAACTACAACAAGAAACAGAAAAGAAAGTATTAAAAGCACCAGGTGTAAATTTGGCTAGTATTGAGCTGTATTACAAAATCAACTACAAATAATATCAAAAACCATATTCATGTCCCAAGATTACTGGACTGGGCATTCCTTGTTTTTCATGATATATGTTTTCTCTGAAACAATTACATTAATCAAAATAAAGTGAAAATGTAAATTTCTAGATAAAATAAAAGGAAAAATATTTATATAAGTTATAACATGAATTTGGGTAATGGTTTGAGCTGGCAGCAGCACAAAGAGGTTGCAAAAGAAGAGTATCTCTAAAATAGCATGCCCAGGATATATAGAAACTCCATACACAGCAGAACGTCTTAGAAGATACTTTCTCAACTCACTTCTAGTCCCCCCTGTTTTTCTCTCCACAGCTGTCTGAACAAACAGCTTCTTTGTTCTCCTGAGATTAGGTGATGAAATAGTGATCGTTTTTGTTGTGGAGAGCAGGGAGCTGGCCTCTTCTCCCAATTGACAGGGTAAAGGACAAGAGGGAATGGCCTCAAGCTCTGCCAGTGGATGCTCAGGTTCAACATAAGGAAAATTTCTTCACAGAAAGGGTCATTAGGCACTGGAACATGTTGCCCAGGGAGGTGGTTGACTCTCCTTCCCTGGAGGTGCTTAAGGTGTGGGTGGATGAGGTACTGAGGGACATGATTTAGAGACTGGTGGGAATGGTTGGACTCAGTGATCTGGTGGGTCTCTTCCAACCTTGTGATTCTATGATTCTATGATTTCAGCTTCTGCAATCATCACTCTTAGATAGTCATGCACCTTCACACATTCACAATTCCTTAAATTGACACACAGGAGAGGTCACTGTTTTTGTTCTATGATGAGAGTGAAGCCAGAACCACGTAGGCTCATTTTTTACAAGTGTTAGACATTATCTAGTCTAAAGAAAGACTGGGTAATTCTAGTGGCTAGGTCATGGGGTTGTCGACCTAGTAGCTCTTTTTGCTCTAATTTTGGCTGAAACACTTACTACAATATTGAGACAGCTGTATTTTTCCTCGATCCTGATGAAAATTTTTCTGTTTAATTGGAAAACCTCAGAGGAAAGAGTTTTCTCACATAAGTCAATTCCAGAAGTATGAGACCAGAAGGGTTTCCTTCAGATCAAAACCAAAAATAAAACATGTTCCCAGCAGACAATTGTAGAGGATAAGCAAGGAGTTACATGTAGTGATACATATATAAAACCGTGGTTTTTGTTAATTTAGCATATTTTTTCTCCTCCATTTACAATGAAGAAGATACAATGCAATTTCTATTAAGGTGTGTTATTTGAAGATCAATACATGATATCTAATATAAATAACATCAAAAACGTGTCGAATGTGACATCAGATAAATATATCCTGCACTATGAAGAACATGCCTTGCTGTCTAGTGCAAAATGATGTGGCATTTTTTCAATTGCGTTTCTTGGGGAGGTGGTGATAAACATATTTTACATGCTTCAGTCCTCAAAGATTTTAATCTGTGTATGCACATGAAATGATGAAGTATGTGTGCGAGAACACACAATTTGAGCACCTAAAGCATCAGATGTTTGACTGTCTACATACAAGAAAATATAGAGAGAGGAAGAATGGGCTGAAGATGGGCAATGTGCATAGAAGAAGATATTATTGACTTCTTGTATATTCTTCAATTTTTGAAGTGCAATCTGCTTAAAAAGATATCTAACAGTTTCCTGAATACCAGTGACTCTCTCATTTTAGAATTCCTCTACTATAAATTGTTCTTTTTTGTTATTAAATAAATACTTTTGATTTGTTATTGTTTTATATTTGGCATATTTCCATTTTAAGTTTATTTGATATCACAATAAAACCACAGCATCTTTTTGTGAACAACCATACAAAACTGAGCAGATATCAAGGAAAGCACTCACTGACATTTAAAAAAAAAACCCAAACATTTAATTAGACCTATACCACGGTTAGAATTGCAACCATGAAATAGTATTAATGTAAAGGATTTAATTTTAAGTTTGGTCAAAATAACGTACTCCTTACAGGCTAAGCACATAAATACATAAAATTAATTATAAGGGGTGATTAATTTTTTCTGATTCAGTATTTCTCTATATGTTAGCATATATAATCCCTTGATTATTGCCATTCAAATTTATGCAATGACTCCTGGATTTGTGCCGATATGTGTGAAATGACTCTGGTTCTGTGATCCCAATCCAGCATGACATTTAAGCCTGGGCCTTCAATGGATCTATCTATTGGTAAACTTGACATCAGGAACATATATATGTTAAGTCATGAACTCATAGTAGTGTGACGGAATTTTAATTCACACATTTGGTATATGTAAAGATATTTCTGTTATTTAAAAGACAAACACTTTGGTCTACTTCCACAGAATTATGGGGAGATGGTACAGAGAAGACAACCACTAGAAACGACATCATTAGGATAAGATGTAGCATTGGGAATCATAGTCATGGCCTGTGCAATGAAAAATTATATTCTCTATTGCTTAGAATAATAGCATGGATTGCAGGATGTTATCCCCAGCCCATACTCTTGAATGCCAATGTATATTACAGTAGTCAACTGGCTATGCAAGATATTGCCTTTTCTCAACATTATTAGAGAAGATGACGATAACATTAAAAAAATCATCACAAATACTCCATGCTTTCAGCTAAAAATCTGTTCAGCCACTATATGAAACACAATATTTCTTTTCATGAAATTGTTTTGCTTGGAGCTGTTCATCTAGTGTATTAGGTTCCACTTAAACTTGTAAATTCTGGTAGACGCTTGTATTATTCTCATTAAGGTCTGGCAACCCTGCATAGCTTAAGCTTAATAAAAGATCTCTTCAAATTAAGAGGTGAGTAGTATAAATATTGTCCTTACTATCTCTAAAACATTTTTAACTGATAAACACTAAAAAGATGTTTTGAATATTTTATCCTTGTTTCTGTGCATTTCAATTTTATGGCAAATTCAATTCATAGTAGGTATATTAATTTAATAAAATGTCAGAAAACATAATGTTGGCCTTTCCTGTTTCTGTTTTAAAAGAATTAAACCATTGCAGCTTAGAGGAGAGAATAATAAGTTGAATAGTACTCTTAGGAAGCAGAACTGGGCTGAATTAAATGCAGTAAAAGTATAGTATATGGTAAACCTACCCCACATATAACCTCTCATAAATTGGATGATAAATGTAATTTATGCTTTCTCTGTGCTGAAATGGAGTGCATGATGAACCAGTCCCTGTTTAATGACTTGGTGTTCTCTTGATCTGTTTAGCTGGTATACAGAGAACTGTTTACGAAGGATGAGGTTCTGAGTACTGCAGACAAAACACTATGAAAGGGAAGCATGGATAACTAAGGAAGGATCAACAAGGAGACAGGTATATTTTATCCTAGGTTTTGCCACACATCAATGATGCAAGTGCATAGCTACTATGCTACCCACATTACAAACATTTTTTTCTGAATACAAGGATGATTCAAAGAATTAATGTCTTTTACTCATTTTCTTCATTCACTCTGCCCTGAACTTCATGTCTATATTCAAATTCTCGAAACGTCATTCATGAAAATAACTCTAATTTAATGACAATGGCCTTTGGAAGTTGATCATGCAGAAATATATTTTATCATCTGTTTTGTTTTGTTGAAGGGTCATTTTCCACCAAATAGGCATTTTCCAAAATTTTAGATTAAATGCTGACTACATTTTCTTAGTGAGGAGATGAAGACATTGATTGACGTCATGGATAGGCACGTGAAGGTCTTTGCTTCCCTCTAGTGACCGGTTCAGGAAGAGATTTAACCAGATTTACTAATGTCCCTCACCTGTGGCATAAAGATTCAGCAAAAGATTAATCACATGTTAAGATGCTTGTGAGGTCAGAGAGATGCTAATATATAGAATTAAAAATCTATACACTACTGGATAAAATATGGCAGATTTAAATTGGACATATGCTTCACTTTTTAAAAACAATTTACAGTTTTATCATGCAGAGATAGTTTTAGTGTTGACAACTCAAGAACAACTAGGGGAGCTCTATAAGATGCATTTCAAAACACTACTGAAACATTTTTAAGGTCATTGTGCCGTAGAAACACCTTTCTTGTAGACAGACCAGCCTTTGATGAATTACACAATGTTTGATGTATCAGAGAGAATGGCTATTAACTCAGGAGACTTCAATCAGATTTAGATCCATGCATTTGGAAGTATTTTCGAGCAATCCTATACTATGTAAATGCTCCAAAATGTTTTGTACTACATTCTCCTGATAATATTACTAAAACTAGGTGTATTTATGTCAGTCCCAGTTCTGTCTTTTTTGTACTGACTTCAAACAAGTTTTAAACAAACAAATATACGTCTGTGCAAAACCACACAATGTGATTTACTTGTATGAATGAATTTACTTGCAAGAATATATGCATATGATCTGTTCCTTAGTTGTCAAAGGAATAGGAGAGAGTGGTAGAAGGGTACTTCCCACAGCTCCTTCTCACATGGGTAAGTAGCATTCCTGAGTTTTTACCTTTCTGGATAGTGTGAGTAGGTTTCATTTTTGTTTAAAGATGAGTCAATACAATGTCCTTTAGTGTTGCTGCACTACTACTGTTGGATAAACAGAGCTAAATTCTCCAGGACAGGCAACAGCTGAGAGCTCATCAGAATGAATGAGAAAAAAAAACACAACAAAAAACCCCTCAGAAATATCATCATAAAGCTATTTAACCTTTAGAGTTTCTGCATCATGGCAGGAAATTATATTGGCTTTGAGAACATCTAGAGAGCGTTTTCAATTAGGACTCAGGAATCTGAAACTCTTAACTCTACTAGGAGCTGGTGAGCGACCTTGGACAAATAGCTTTGCTTTCATTATGCCTTAGTTTTCACTACCTGCAAACCAGGGAGGACAACAACCAACTTCTGTGTTAAATTGCTTTTAAATCTAGAGGTGTAACACACTTGGAGAGTTACATGATATAAATAAGAAAGGTTGATAAAGTTTGACTGTTGCAATTGCGCTTTATTGTACTTTTGGAAGCTGTATCGGATTTGGCAAACAGTTTTCCTCTACAAGAGTCAATCCAAGTCCAGCACAATGCTGGATTCACAGGTTCCATCTGCTACATTTCTTGATGAGGTTTTATTAGGGAAAACAACAATCATGATTTATTTGACTTGGTAACATCCATGATTTTTTTTTGTGTGGAAAAATAGATACAAAACCAAATTATGGAGTATTTGTTTTCTATTCTAAAGGTTATTCAAACTGCTTAATTATCATCTGTCCTCATTATATGCTAAAAGGTCTGTCATAAGTCCAATTCGGAACTTTATATTTGATTATGAAGATACAACCACTAGTTCTTTTTTTTCACATTTCAACATTATGATGTTACGGGAAACCACTATTTTTGGTTTCTGAAAATCTACATTTAAATAAAGGCAGTAAATAGCAACTGAGTTCTTAACAAATGGAGTTGATTAATCAACCAGTAAAAATTAGAAAGAGAGTAAACTTATTATCAAGAATTAATTTCATTTCCTTTTTCTTGCTATAAAACTCAGCAGGTCATGTAAGCTCTGTTCATGGCCATGTAGGTGTTAGTGAAGAGCAGTGTTATAAAAAAGAACTAAATTATAAATTCCTCCCATGTATACTGATTCATTTTGAGTATGACTTAGGGGAACAAAATTGTAGCTGGTCTCTTTTTCAACATAAAGACATTCAATTTTAAGTTGTACAATCTTTCAGAACTAAATACTCATGCATTACAATATAACCTTAGCAGTTTGTAAATTTAAAAATTTTTAAATTTAGATCTTGAATAGCTTGAGCAGTGGTTTGCGAGTTGATCTGATGCAAATTGGTCAAAGTCTTTTGGTTGTCTGCAAAGGAGCTTGGATCAAGTTTTTTGTTCCATACTGTTTCAATGAAAAAGAGTACGATTTTGTAGAGCCTTTCAGTTCTTTATGCAAGACTATCAGGAACAGAAGATTATATAGAGTGCTATTACACAGGCTCCACTATGGAAAGTAGGTACTCCAGGAGGCATTTAGCTTTTCAGTATGTTCATTATTTCTTCCATTAAAAACACAAACATAAGCACAGAGGCTAACATGGAAAGCAAATGTTCTGCCTTGAAAACTTCAGAAGATGCAAAGTCTGACTGAAAAGCCGGACCAACAAGTCTGCTGAAGTTGATGGAACAAGCAAAATTTCAGCAGGCACATATTGCTGAAGCATATTATATTAATTACTCTCACTCAATTTTTATTCTACTTAACAGAAAAATCTATTTTATCCATATCTTCCTAGTGACAAAAAAAGTATGACTGTAACACAAAGTAAAGAGAGGTGACTATTCTTATTTCCCAGAAGCATATTCTGATTTAGGATATTCTAATTATTTGATCATTAACTGGAGACATTTTGATGTGAGTTATAAAGAGTAATCTTGAACTTATTTTCAAAGGCCTGTAAGACTAAGCCAAACAAAGAATAACTGTAATGGTCCATCATGATAGCTAAAAAAAAAAAAAAGGCAGAGACGAGAGGGTCAAAGCATAATTGCATTTGCTATCAATTTTATCATAAGGCAACAAATAGCAAAAGTTGATTTGCTGATATGCACGCAAGCTGGCATCCTAAAACTGAGTTGCATTCTCCTCAGTAAGCAAATCTGTGAGAAAATCACAATTAACTGGTAGACTCTTCTGTATTTGCATTGAAGAAATTCCTATATGGACTGTTACTCCACAATTTTATCCAGGCACAAAGGGGAGGGGGGGTGGTAGAAATTAATAGCTGTAGGGGATAACAAAGGAAAAAAAGTAAACTTTTTCCTTAACTGTCTTTTTAATGGAGGATATTGTAATGTGTCTGGAGTGAAATCTTGATGTTATATAAAAGTTTACAGTTTCTTATTTCTCATATACAGGTATCATAGTTTCACAAAGCTTCAGGGTAGAAAATCTAAGCCACTGTCAATGTAAATTTGTATGGTAATAGGAAAAAAATAGAGCAGACTTGCAACTACTTCTAAACTAAAACTGAACCAGGTGAAAATCCATGCAGTATAAAAAATTCCAGCTAATTGCATTGTACTTCTGCCAATTGTATATCCATCACGCTCAAACTGCTAGGAGCACACATGTGGACAAACAAAAGCCTGTCATACCATTACAATACCCTTCTGCAGCAACTGGCAGAAAAGAGCCCCAGAATCCTAAAGCTCTTTCCTCATCCAGTGCTGTGAGATGTCACGTTGCACCACGTACAGCTTTGGAGCACACCAGCACCAACTGACACTGTCCTGTGGAGAGCATGTGTTCCCATATTATGTCCAACACATTTCTCAAAGAACAAACACCAGATGAATTGTTTTGCAAATCCATTGGTGACTACTGAAACTCTCATATGAGATGTAACCTCCTTCCAGTAACCCACTGTGTCCACCCCATCCTTCATGCCTTCATCAAGATGGTGTTAGCCAAGGGCTGCATGTGCGGATGAAACTTATAATACTCAGTACTGTGGCAACTAACTTCCAGCCTCATGTTGGATTCTGCACCTCAGTTCAAGAGTCCAGGGTCAAGGTCCATTAAGATGAATGACAAACTTTGTCAGGCCAGACCTTCATGGATTTTAGAGCTGCATACAGACTGTTATGGCACCTATCACAGATTTAAGCATATGAGAAGGCAACAAACAAGAGGACTGTTCAGGCAGCCCACAAACTGCCACAGTAAATGACATTTTTAAAATGGAAATGTATGCATGCATATAAGGATTCTTTGATCCCCCATGCTTACACAGCCTTGCCCAGACTTACATAAAGCAAAACAGCTCTAGGAATAAAAACCCCTGACAGGGATAAGGCTGAGATTTAGATGTGGCATGGTGACAAACACATGGAAAGAGTGCTGAAATTAAATATAGAGATGTTGCAAATCAGCTCTCCAACCCATGAATATTTTCCTAAATAAAATGGCAGAGTTCCAGGAGGACACACTGTGAGTAACACACTCCAGAGGAACCAACAGCTTAGAGGGCATGGGCTGCTTCTGTGAGGCTGAAAAGTGCTTTTCAAACTCCTCAAGTAACTTCTGTAAAGAAAAAACTGTAGGGCTGGTACCTCAGGTCCCCAAGTAAATGCTCTAACAATTGGACTACAGACTGTCTATGCTGTTTCCTGCCCTCTTCTTCTCCTTTCCAAAAAGGTAGGAGGGATGGGAGAAAAGTTTCAAGAGTTTGTTTTAATCTTAAAATCTTTAAATTTACTGTTAGGTGGGAAAGTCCCTCCTAGTAAATGACCAATTTCTTTTTATCTTTTTGGACTAAGATGCTGAAATTAATGTTTGACACAGCTCCTGATTGCATGAATAGTTTGTTAATGCCAGACAATAAGAAGCAAAAGAGATACAACTCTTTGTCGAGTGTTTGTTTGGTT
Source organism: Piaya cayana (assembly GCA_013389865.1). NCBI lineage: Eukaryota > Metazoa > Chordata > Aves > Cuculiformes > Coccyzidae > Piaya > Piaya cayana. Next base: position 2,430 of record WAAB01004771.1, on the reverse strand, counting down.
GCTTTAAGGAACTACATTATTTCTCCTCAGAATGTCAATTTCAAATATTCCACATATTTTCCCATGCACTGAAAATAAAAGCACTCAGCATCCTAAGACTTTACTAAAGATATTTTCTGATATGAATGGATGAAGATAACACTTAGGTTTCTGAGAGGGGAAAATATTACCACTTACATACCATTGGTGCTACTAGCTTTTTGTAGGGAAGCTGAAGATACCAAAATAAACACAAGAACTCATTAGTAACAACCAACACAGACAGATTTGCTCTATATTATGTGCTCTATATTTTTATCTGAATTATTGTATTTGAGTTTGGTCTTTCAAATACAGGACGTAATATTTTCTTGTTTAGTTGCACTGTCTTAATATTGAACAGATATTTGACTAGCTGTCTATACAGAGGGCACAAGCCTGCCAGCTCGATAAATGGAAAAACTTATAAAATATCATCACTGGGTAGAACCATCAAATCTCATAGAAAGAATGGATTAAAATGCATTTGCCAAAGTTAGAATGACTGAATTGTCACAAATAACAATGGCAGTAGGAGACATTTGACAATTTGGTGTGATTAAACAATTCATAGATCCAGAACTTTCTTCAAGGATGGATGACAGGAAATTATTGATCACTGAGAAGGATGCCCAAAGCCCAGATAGATAAAGATTCCCCTGCTGTTGGAGAAGTATTAAACTGATGAGATGTTTGGAGGAAGTGTCATTTACCAAATGTGTGCTTGCAATCCATGCAGATAAAGATGTAGGAGAAGTGGCTAAAAAGGTGGCAAAACCCATTAGAGGTTATTGCAGGCTTTGTGCCAATGATAAAGGCAAATACAGTTTTCAGCTGAAAAGCACTTAATTTAAATCACCCATCTCACCATAGCCTACTAATTAGTTAAGCACCTTCAACTAAAAGCAGACTACTTTTTGTTGGGTTTATTCCAAAGTGCTTGCCAAATCCTGGTTATGAAAAAAATTACCCAGTTTGGAAGGACATGAGCACAGCACAGCTCTGAAGTGCGGATTAGGCTATTAATACACCTAATCTAGGTGCCTGCTGCTGAGAATGGCTAATCCCTGAGACTCAGAAAAAAGTGGAAAAAATGAAAGAAAAACAAACAAATGAGAATGCAACATCATCATGGGCACCTAAGCATCTCTATAGTCTTATATGTATTTATTTGTTAAGATTTATATATTTTAGGAACTGATTGAGCACTACAGAGCTTTCAGAATAATTTAAAATTCACTGTGTCAGAACACAAATTCTGAACTCTTTCTGATTAAATACAAATAAAATGTTCAACCCCTCTTTTTCTAAAGGATGGACAAAAAAAGTAGAATTTTGCTTTTGGTATTAGACACTCAGGTAAGAGATAATGCAACATTCTCACAAAATAACACATATACAAGTATAAAACGAATGACAATGGTGTCCACACAGACATTACTGATACATCATGTATTATTGTGAATATTTGATTGCTCATATCACTTTTCATAACTCATAAATCACCAAGAATTCTGGCAGTCTTCAAATATTTTAACATCTTCAATAACTACTATTCAATTATATGACTGCAAAAGATATCCTGCAGAATATAGAACCTCAGACTATTTTATGGAAGCTTTACATAAACTTTAGATGTTTCAAAAGTCCACTTGTCCATCCAGATCCAGAAGCATACTGAAGCCAGTCCTTATATGTAGCACTAAATTTCTCTATAAACAATGTTAGGAGAAACTAATGCAAAACAAGCGGCAAGCACAAAACACATTTATTTGCAATTGCTTCACCCTTCCCTCCTGACCACATGGAATCTTTTAATCCCATTGTTAAATCCACAGCATGCTTTTTTGGTTTTTGTAGTGTAATTCCATGCAAATATGCATTTCATACTCGACTGGAGCAGTGAAATCAGAGCGTTTGCTTTAAATACACAATGGTGAAGTTAATGCATGTAAAAAAAGGTAAATAAAGCACTGTACTATTATTGTGTAAACAAGACATTGTGAAGAGGAAAAAAAGAATGTTTGAAATGCTTTGTATTTCATGTGCACATAATAACACATAATATCAAGTCTTTCATGTACTTTACTCCACACGTTTTACATAAATGGAGCATTGTGATGTTGCTGGAAAATAACTGCATAATGATTTTCTTGCAGAGGCAAAGACCATGGTGCTACTTGAATTTGGAATGATTTAATATCCAAAGTTTCTCATTTCTCTACTGCAATGTTGATTCTCAGTCATCAGCGTATTGCTGTAAACCCAGGCTCAAGGATAAAAGCACTCACAAAATCAGTCATAGAATTTCTAACAATGTAGATGAGTCTGTATTATAAGACATACACAGCATACCTGGACTAGAAGTACAATATCCTTTAAAAAAAAATGGCAACCACATAGGGATCCTTC
>WAAB01004770.1:127032-151472 GCA_013389865.1 Piaya cayana | reverse complement strand
TACCTTCGAGAAAACGTTTTAAAAAAAAGTCTTAAAAAAAAATAATAAATGAACAGCTTGGCAAAATGCCCCAAGATTAGGTGTCCCTGGTTTATGTTGCCTGCCCACAGCCTCTCCACCGCCTCTCATCCCCTCCCGGTACCGCATCAGCGGAGCTGCCGGGCTCCCACCGGGCTCCCAGCTGTGACTCGTTGTGGGCTTCGCTCTCCCGACCCATTGGAGGCACCTTAAGGCTTTTCTTTCACCCCCAAGCCCCAGCCGAGGTTTCACCCTCGCGTCTCCCTGCCGGTGCTGCCCAGCCGAAGGCGACAATCGCGATTGGAAATCGATGCGTGTCACCGTCCCGATAATGATGGCAGAGCTGTAAAAAAACAGGAGAAAACAGCGGATAAACCGGGCCAGAGGCCGCCGGTACGGGCAGATCTGGTGGTTCTCCCACTCAAAGGGCTTCCAAAAAGCACCGTGGACCCTTGCCCGGGTCCTTCCCTCCCTTCCCCCGTGCGCCGGGGAGTTTATAAAGCATATTTCCTTCGCTAAGTGGTAGCACCATCTGGTTATCTGCCACACGGAGCACGCTGGGTTTCTGCTACCCGCCCTGAAGTGGGTTTTTTTCTTTTTCTTTTTTTTTGCAGCACGGCTTCATCACAACGAGAGCCGAGGGGAGCGAAGCCCCGACGGGGCGGTCCTGGTTCCCCCCCTCCAGCCGGGCTCCCTCAGACCCCGCTCCCCGCAATCTTATCCGGCGCTGCTGCAGATCCAGCCTCTTCCACCAAACAACAGATGCAGCCTCTAATGCAAATATTGCCATTTCCCTGCTGAATTAGCCTTGTCACTTAGCCCAGAAGCTGGCAGCGTTAAGCCAGCTTGCATTTTAATTTGGCCCTGAAGTTACTTATTTCATTATTGATCAAACATAATGCTGAATCAATGTTCATCTTGTTACCTGGGCCATTTCCATGTAATACAGTGATAGCACTGCCTGGAGTTACTCATTCCCATCCCAAAGTGACTTTACCATAAAATCAATGCTTGTTTGTTACTGATATAAGGCAGCATCCGTGGGATGAAAAGCAAATAAAGCAGTTACAGCCGACGCCACCTAAAAGTTTGGACGGAAAGCGTCCGCGAAGAAAGACTTTGATATTTAATTGTGTTTTATCGGCTCCGGACTCGTTCTGCCCAGGCCGATGGGACAGAAAAATCTCAGGCTGCGAGATGACTGGCTTTGATAGCGTAGGTGTTGCCTTCTGTAAACGCTACCTGGGACCTACCGGGGGAGTCGTTTCTAAACCAGAGCATCATTACACGGCAGATGCTCGCTGTAAGCTCTTCCGGGCAGGGACTGGTTTGGAAAAACAGTAATTAATACAGTAGTAATGATTGTGTCACGAGATGAGCCTCCGCGCAGTGTTATCTTCAGCGCAGCTGCTGCTGCTGCTGCTCCTTTGCTTTTCTTGTGGTTTCCCCTCCAGCTAATAAAGCCGGTTACAAATTAGGCGACGCTGCCCGCATCCCCGGCTCCGCCGGGCGGTGGCCGGAGAGTCTCACCCGAGGAGCGCTCCTCTCTGCTCCCACAGCGGCACTGGAGCCGCTCGGAGTCGCTGCTGAAGTTGCCTTTTCCCTCCGGGTCCCTCGGGGCTCCCCGGGAAACGGAGCCGCGGGACGGGAACGGGCTGGAGAGGCTCGGGAAGCCCGGGGTGACCCCGGCTCTGGCTTACGACGACTCAGCCCATCCCGGGGGATCTGGGGGCGAGGAGAGAGGTGACCGCAAAGGGCGAGTTTCCCGCAGCTGGGAGCCCTCTCTGCTCGCTCCTCCGCTCCCGAGGAGCCCCGGGAATGTCCCCAACGGAGGTCGGAGGCGGAGACCCGCACAGACACCCGCACCACGAGAAAAGTCCCTCGATGGGCGCTGCGAAGTCTAATAGGGGGAATAAAACACATCGGCGTAAAATTAGTGAATGGCACCGACGGCTTATAAATCATCTAAACGGTCAAACCGCAGATATGAATCACAAATTCCTATAAAGATTAATGTTTCCTAAGATTCACAGCAATTATACATTTATTTTTGGACAAAAGTCTTCTCCCAACCTCTCATTCCTGAGCACTGGGCTTTTCTTTTTTTTTCTTTTTTTACTTTTTTCTTTTTTTTNTTTTTTTTTTTTTACTTTTTTTTTCCCTGAAGTCTTTCCAGGTTTCGGTGGGGTTTCTAATGAACGGTTTACCAAAGGAAAGTTTTTATTAACACCTCTGAAACCGATGAAGTTAAAGGGGAGGGGGAAAGGGAGCAGATAGGAAGTCAGGTAACACAATAAACTGACCTACTGGCAACGGTCCGAACGCAAATCAGCAACGCGCCACAATGGTGGGAAAAAAAAACAACCCTCAGAGAAATGAAGGGGAAAAAATAACAGCAAGAGGCCAGCTGTGACCGAGTAGGGACAAGGCTGCTGTTCAGAGCTGCCCCGAGAGCCTTCAGCATCTGCTGGTGGCCTTTGCTTACCCTCTTGTGGTACGGAGCGTAGCCAGGTCTGCTTAAAAGCAGCAGAAAGGGAGGAACACGACTGAGAGCAGAAAGGGGACGTTATTTCTCGAGGAAACAGGCTGGCAGGAGGTGTACAGGACTTCAGGCCTCTCAGGCACTATTTTTCCTTTCACGCCTTTGCACAGAACTGGAGACAATAAGTTGGGGCTGCAGGTAACAGAGCCCGTTCTTATTCAATTCCCCTAAATGGCCTGAAGAGCACTTAAAAGCCCAGAGAGATTCTGGCCAGCATTTTCTTATTAACTAATTTCACTTCGATCCTATTAAAGTGTATATGCTTTATAACCTTCAAATGAACCTCTCCCTCTCCCTCCATCTCTCCCTCTCCCTCCCCCTCCATCTCTCCCTCCCCCTCCATCTCTCCCTCCATCTCTCCCTCCATCACCTTTTAATATCAGCGTAAAGCTTTTTTAAGCATATTGCTCCCTCCTTTACTAATACTACAGGACGTGTGTGTCACAAACAGCCCCGGAGCACCCACTGCTGTCCCCCCTGCACCCGCAGCACCCAGAAAGGCTCCGCCGAGGCTCAGAGGTCTCAGGGCCTGGGAAAGGACGGCGGAACCCAGGGGAGCCATGGGCAGAGGGCGCTAGAAAATGGGATTGAGGAGATTTGCTTTATTTCGCTTTGGGAAAAATCTCTGCAATAATGGGGTTTAAACGGATACATGTATTTACCGTTTCAAACGGGTTCTGCTGTTTCCCGGTAACGATCACCGCAAATGGTAATAATAAAAGACGAAGTATTTTTTCTCACCTTAGGTCATTAGATTTACAGACAAGGTACTAAATCATTTTAGCTCCCCAAACCTTGAAGGAAAGGCGCACACGCACCCCCGTCCCCTTCTCTCCTCCTCCCCCTTCTAAAGAAACCCGCAACGGGAGCGGAGACTAAACAGCCGCCGAGGCTGGAGGAATGTCTCCCTTTAATAGTTTACAATAAATAACAATAATAATTAAAAAAAGTTGACGTTGGCTGCAGAGCGCAGACTGTCAGTGGCCTCGTCCCAAAGCCTTTAACGTGAAGGGTCATTAATTGTATTTTCTTTCCAAATCGTATGTCACTGCAATTAACAGATTCTGATCAAGAGACTCCTTTCAGATTGATTCCATATGTGATAAGGAATGTGCAGCTTGTTATCTATCTGTCGCCTTGGAATTATGGAAAAGCTTCAAACGTGTAATTTGAAGAGTCTTTTACCCGGAGCTTTGATCTTTCCCTCTATTTTTTTTAACTCTTTTTTAACTGCGGCCCTTCTCCTAATCCCACTTGTTTGTTTACCCCCCCCCCCCCCCCCGGGGCTGCTCTCGCCGCTCCTCCCGGGCCCCGCAGACGGCTCTCCCGCATCTCCCAGCAGGCAGCCTGCGGCTCCGCGGCGGGGCTCTGCGGCAGAGGGGCCACCTCCACCCCGGGGCCGTGTCCCCTTGTCCCCGCTCTCGTCGTCCGCGGCGAGGGGGTCAGCGGTTGGGAACCGAGACGGGGGTCCCCGGGGGCGGCGCTGCCCTCGGAGCCCGCCCGGCCCCGCGGCCCCGGAGCTGCCTGCGGGCTCGGGGCAGCCCGGCTGCAGCCTGAAGGGAGGCTGGGCTGCAGCTCGGTGAGCGTGTGAGAGANGGGCGGGGGTGTGCGTGTGTTTGGGGTAATAAATCAGGAGCGGCTCTCTCCGCTTTGACAGATCCCGGCCAGAAGACACGTGTCTGTCCGGCCGAGGAGCGCTCCGCGGCTCCCCCGGGGGCGGCGCGGCCGTCGGGCCCCGCACGGCTCCCCCCGCAGGACGAGCCGCCTCCAGCCTGCCCTTCGCTTCTTCTCCCTTCGGCTCCAGCCGCACAAAGCGGCTCCGCTGGCTGCCCGGCCGCGGGGAATGGGGCTTCGCCTCCGTCCCCGGCGTCGCCCCCCTTCTCCCCGGCCCCTACTCATCCCGGGGCTCGTCCCGGCCCCGCGGAGCCCCCTCTGCCCAGGGCTCGCGGCGCTTCTCGCCGCGGACATCGCTCCCGCACCCCCGCCTGCCCCCCGGGACTCTTCTCTCCTCCCTCTCCCGCAGCCTTTGCCGGCTTCTCCGCGTTTTTCCCCCCCTCAGCCAAGAGCCGCGTCCCCGCAGATTTGTCCTCCCTTCCACCCTCTCCGGCTGCGTCTCCTTCTCCGTTTCTTTCCCATTAATAAACCACCCCTCACCNCCCCCCGACCCGGCTCCCGCGGGGGACGAATTTGTATCGATTGTGCTGCTGATTTTTTTTTTTTAAAAAAAACAACAAAACCCACCGAGTGATCCCGCCGCGTTCCAGACGTGCAGCCACGGAAAGACGGGGCCGTTCTGCGGGACACGCGTGTTTTACGCGGGTTAGGTGGGTGCCCGAGGGAGGCAGAGCCCCGCTGTAACCCCAGCGTGGCCACCACGACGGCACCAGACGGCGACCGACTCTCCTGCTTTGGCACATTTGTCCCTTTTGACTCTCTTTTAAAAAGTTGGGGTCGGCATCCAAACGCTCCCTCGCCCCCCTCAGCATCACACTTCGCACGGAAAAGTTTAAACCACATCAGGACGTGGGGTTCGCTGCCTATTTTCCTTTCGATTTTTTGGTTTTTTAAACTTATAACCGAATTTAATATTCTTATCTCCATCGCTTTCTGCTATCAAAAGCTATTACGGGAGAAACGTCGAATGGAAGAAAATAAATTCCTCCAACACAGAGTTGTTTTTGCACTAGATTAGCAGATAGGAAATGCTATAAAGATGAACTTAATACGATTAGAGATGTTTCCTACAGATTTTCATATATTGATTCAGGGAATTTTAATTCTGGGGCTTGCTTTGCTATAATCCGCATTTATTACAAGCTGATACAGTTTTATTATAGCAAGCTATCAAGGTCGATTCCTTTAACTGCATAATCTGACATGAATTTCATTTTTAAAGAAATGTAGTTATAAAAATCCATACTGTGGGCACAGTGGTTATATTGTACCTAAATCATATTTTAGAGGCAATAAATCCAGAGAGTATTTAGGAAGAGAGGGGGAATATGGTTAAACAGCTCTCCTCCAATCTCAACTCCAAAAAGACCCTTCAAACTTTTTTTTTAAAAAAACCTAATATTTAAGCAGCGAATATTTTAAAAGGAAGATAACGGTGGCAGGTTGGGGTCCCCCCTCCCCTGCCCGCAGTGCCAGCCCCACAGGTTGTAGGAACTTTCTCTGTTTCTCCTCAGCCTCTCCCCTCCGCTCTGCAGGACGAAGCAGACGCGCCGCGATTGAACTCGGGTTTAACTGCTTTTAAAAGGCTAAATTGCAACTCACACGCTGCTTTCAGAGAAGGAATTGGGGGGGGAAGGGGGAGGCAAAAAGTTGGGGGAGGGGGAAGCCAAACGTAATTTAAAATGTGTTGATCATAAAAAAAAATAATATATATATATATAAATCCCCTGTTCGGTAATTAAAACGTATCTTGACTCCCTCCCCATAGCTTCTTAGAAGCCTGAGCCACTGTTCCCTTTGCAAATGTTGCACGTACCAGGTACTTCCCTCTAAGCCTTGTAGTGATTCAGAACAGAGGGAATAAGCAAAATGATCATAAATTTCCTAATTAGAGATTTCGCACCAAGACAAAAAGGTGTTAATGAGTTTAATTCCAGTGCCTGTCATTGTCCCTTTTTTCACACCACTTATTTACTAATGGCCCAGAGGGCTGCTCCCGTCTCTCCTTTGTTAAGATTTTAATTTGCCTTCTTTTCTGCCTTTGATGTAAAATTGTGACCTACAACTCTTTGAAGTCCCTTATTAGGAGGAAAATTAACTTAGCTTTTCCACTGTATCTGCCCACTGTTAGCCCAGACAAAATGTAGAGAACTCCTTAAAGATTCAGTGCGTTGGGAAATTTTTCAAGGTGGCTCTGGAAATGCAAATTAAAAAAAAAAATTAAAAAAAAAATAGTGGACTTTTAAATCTGTATTAAGAGATGTAACCCTGGCCAGGGCCGTACAGGGGAAGGGAGGGAATATCTTAATAAAGGAAACAAAATGAACCCGAGCAAAGAAAGGCTGTAAATTTGAAAACCTGAGAAGGAGGGGGGGGTGGGGGAAAGCCTTTATTTTTAAATGTCACAACTTTTTCCTGTCCCTCTCGTGTGCCGCTCACAGCTGACACTCCGGCTTCCTATGAGCCGGGGAAGAAGGGGGGGGGGGAGCTGTGAAAGAAATTATATCTAAATCTATCTCTATATAATTAGAATACCATGAGGCAGGGTTAAACCTTTGTAAAACACACAACTGATTGGCGATCGCTAAAACGAGATTTGAAAGCAACTCAAATAAAAGATCGCGACGTCAGTAAACAGATTTAGGGGGAAAAAAAAAAAAAAAGAGAGAGAGAGAGAGAGAGAGAGAGAGAGAGAGAGAGAGAGAGAGAGAGAGAGAGAGAGAGAGAGAGAGAGAGAGAAAAAGCAGCTAGTGACAAACCCGGCGAGAGCGAGCGCTGGGCATGAGAGAGAGAGAGGGAGGCAGAGGGAGAGAGAGAGAGAGAGAGAGAGAGACTTAAAAGAAATAGGAGGGGCTTGTGAGAGACTAGAAATGTCAATCAGAGCCCGGAGTCCCAATAATCTCAGGCAATCTGTTAGGACCTGACCTGGGTCCACTCAGATCAATAGGAAAAGTGAGAGAAGAAAGAAGCGAGCGGATCGTTTACGGCGGCGGCCGAGGCCAGGAGGGAGGCCAGGAGGGAGGCGAGGAGGGAGCCCGCGGCCCCCGCGCACCCCCCGATGTCCGCGGGAGCCCGCGGGAGGCGCTGACAGTGCGGGCGGCCGGAGGGGCGAGCGACGCGGCTCCCTCCTCCGCTCCCGGCCCGGCTACTTTCTCCCCTTTCTCTCCNCCCTGCCCCCGCTCCCCCACCATGTCTTTCCCCCAGCTGGGCTACCAGTACATCAGGCCGATCTACCCCGCGGAGCGCCCGGGCAGCGGCGGCTCCCGCGGCGGCGCCGAGCTGGCCCCGTCCGGGACCCTCTCCAACGTGCTCTCCTCCATGTACGGCGCTCCCTACGCCGCCGCCGCCCAGGGCTACGGAGCCTTCCTGCCCTACGCCGCCGAGCTGCCCATCTTCCCCCAGCTGGTAAGAGACCCCCCCCTTAGCCCGGGGCTCGCCGGGGGAGGGACGGGACGGGGACACCCGGGGCGCTATCGCCGGCCCCGCGGCTTCTCCCCCCCGGCACGCTCTGACGGACGCGGTGCCCGGTGCCCCCGCGGCTTCTCCCCACCACACCCCCCCCCTCGGAGGGTTTCTCGGGCGCTGCTCCCCCGGGATCGGCGGCGGGATGGAGGGGCTGGAGGGGCTGGAGGGGCTGGAGCAACCGTCTGAGCCGGGCCGCCCCTTCCCTCTCCCCGCAGGGCGCGCAGTACGAGCTGAAGGAGAGCCCCGGGGTCCAGCACGCCGCCTTCCCCCACCACCACCCCGCCTTCTACCCCTACGGGCAGTACCAGTTCGGGGACCCGTCGCGGCCCAAGAACGCCACCCGGGAGAGCACCAGCACCCTCAAGGCCTGGCTCAACGAGCACCGCAAGAACCCCTACCCCACCAAAGGCGAGAAGATCATGCTGGCCATCATCACCAAAATGACCCTCACCCAGGTCTCCACCTGGTTCGCCAACGCGCGGCGGCGGCTCAAGAAGGAGAACAAAATGACCTGGGCCCCCCGCAGCAGGACGGACGAGGAGGGCAACTCCTACGGGAGCGACCACGAGGGGGAAGAGGACAAGAGGGAGGACGAGGAGGAGATCGACCTGGAGAACATCGACACCGAGAACATCGAGAGCAACAAGGACGAGCTGGAGGACGAGCTGCAGGACGCCGACCTCCTGCACTCCGACTCCAAGACGGACTCGGAGGGCTCCGAGGGCTTCGAGGACCTGCCCGGCTCGGACGAGCGCTACCTCAAGGCGGCCGAGGGGGAGCCGCACCGCCTCCGCCACCACCACCTCCACCACCGCCATCGCCACCACCACAAGTGCGAGGTCCCCGCCGTCCCGGAGCCCCTCAAGCAGCCGCCCCCCCCGCCGCACCGCCTCTCGCCCCCGTCCTCCACCTCCTCGTCGGCCGCCTCCTCCCCGACGGACGGCGCTTTGGGAGGCTCCCTGCCCAAGCCCAAGATCTGGTCGCTGGCCGAGACGGCCACCAGCCCGGACAACCCCCGCAAGTCCCCCGGCGGCGGCTCCCCGCCCGCCCCGCTGCCGCTGCCCCCCGCGCCGCCCCACAGACTCGTCTCCTCCTGCCCCCTGGGCAAGTTCCCCAACTGGACCAACCGCGCCTTCCCGGCCCATCACCACCACCACCACCCCCCGGCCCCGCACCCGCTGGCCTTACTGAACACTCCCCACCTGCTGGGGCTGGGGGCCGCCCCCGCCTTCCCGCGGCCCGCGGACCAAGCGCAGAGCGCGGAGCCCTCCGGAGCAGGTGACCGCTGAGGGTCGGGGCGGGACGGGACCGCGCGGAGCCCCCGGCGCGGCCGTCGGGGCGCAGGTGGATGCGGGGTGGGGGGGGAGGCTCCTCGCCGCGTCCGAACCCCCGAGATTTACCTTTCTCCGACGGGGAGCGTTCTTCTTGCTGTTGTCGGTGCTGCTCGAATCGCCTTTAGGGGAAGGACCGGGGCCGTCGGGTTGCTCCGGGGTCGGTTTGTTTTCCTTTTGACGGTCGCTCTCGCTGCCAAGCAGACGTTTGGTCGTATTTGCAAGTCGCTCAGAAGAGATCTGAAGTCTAGAGGCTTTCAATTCAGGGATGGGGCGAAACAAACCCGGGGCTGGAAAGGAACGCGTTTTTGTTTTTTTTTTTAAATTTTATTATTTTATTCTTTTTTTTTTTTTTTTTATTTTCCCCTTCTCTTTTTAGATCGATCTAGTGCCTTGGAAGTAGAGAAAAAGTTAATAAAGACAGCTTTCCAGCCAGTGCAGAGGCGGTAAGAGCTTGCTTGCTTCCTCAGTCTCCTAAGGATATAGAGAGGGTTGTAAATGGTTAGCTCGGATTCTCCGTTTCTTTAGTTCCCTTTCCAGGGCGGTTTCTTGTTCTTCCTCTGCGTGCGTGGTGGGTTATCGCCATTCTATGTACTTTTTTTTTTTTTTTTCCTCTCCCCGTTCTCCCTCCCGGACCCGGTGCGGGGTCGGCGGGGGCCGGGCAGGAGCGGCTTCCCCGTCCCGACCCGCCGGTGTCTCCCGGGGAAAAGACGGCGGCAGCGGGAAAAATAACAAATCAAACAATAAACCCCCGGCTAGGGCGAAAACTTGGGAGGCTGAGCCTTGCTCTCCTTGCTCTGAAACCAGTTACCCTCTTGATGGGCTGGAACCACGGGGATCGGGCCCCTGCTATTTGATAGAAATAGCTCTGAAAACTTTTTAAATTTAGAAATCTATAAAAAAAACCCCCCACAACAACAACAAAATCAGGGCTACTTGCAGTTAAAAATACCGTATCGGCCCAAGCTGATTAGAAAGCCCATTAAATTATTTTTTTTTCTCTGTCATTTTTTTTTTTCCAGGCCCCAGAACCAACTTGATGCCGCTATGGTTCTATCGGCGTTGTCATCATCCTAGTTAATTTTTTTTTTTAAATTGTCGTTGTAATGATTGTAAAAAGAAAATCTCTGTATAGGTACAACTTGTAAGCATGTCCGTGTATTAAAACTACAAAAAAAAAAAAAGGAAAAAAAACTCANNTCGCCCCCCCCGCCCCCCCCCGCCCCGTTCCTGCTGCTGCGCGGCCGCTGCGCGTCCTGGTGCGGAGCGCGGGGGCGGAGCGGGGCCGAACGCTGGAGCCGCAGCGCCCCCTGCAGGCGCCGCGGCCCCCGAGGACCCTATTACCGGCTATTGATCCCCCCCCTCTCCCAGCACCGGCCCCAACCCTCGCGTTCGCATCCCGGCTGGAGTCACCGGCTGAAACCGAGATGCTCTGAGCCGCTCAGCACCGCGAGCCTCGCCTTCCCCTTCTCTCAAAGCCTCGTTTCCTCGGCAAAGCGCGGAGGATCGGCTCGATCCGAGAGAGATCCAGCCGGTCCGAGCTCCCAAAGCCGGATGGGAACCGCCCCCCCTCCCCGAGGTGGCTGCTCCTCTCTCCTCCCTGAGCCCATCGCCGCTCTCCCCTCACTCAACGAGCTGTCTCCCTCCTTCTTTTGTTCCCAGGCTTTCCCCCCTCACCTCTCTGGGGGATGCTGTGCCCCCCACCCTCCTCAAATGGCATCATTACCGGGGTGGTGATTAAATACCTGGTGCTTTTCTCGTTTTGGTGACAGACCCCGAGGAGGGGGAGGGTGCTGGGAGCGAGGAAGCAGGAGTTAAAATGAAGTTAAAGTACAAACAGAGGCACATAGCTGACATGCTTCAAGTTTAGACAGTACAAGATATGCAAATGCGCAGGGCTGCGCGGTATTGACATTTTGAGGTCATAGTGATAGGAATGTATTATTTATAGGATCGGGTTGCGCTAGGCCGACAAACTCCATTTGAAATCCTAGGCGTTTAGAAGTGATAAGATTTATACATATATATATATGTTGACACTATATATGTGTGTAAACAGACATTTTACATACATGTTTTAATATTTCACAATTAACGTTCTCCCTGGCAGGCATTCCGGTGGGGAGACCCCTTGCCCAATGCTTGGGAAGGGACCCGCGGAGTTTGTAGCAGCGTTGTGATCTCTGCTTTCTTCCCCCCTGCGTCTCCTTCCTTTGCACATATGTCCTCTCTGGCCACAGCTCACCCTGGAAACCTCGTTTATCTCCTCACAGTCCTCGCAGCTCCGTCTTTCCATCGGGAACTGTTCCCCCTCTTTCGTCTCCCGAAGCGTGGGGGAACGCGGTCGGTGGGTGGGTTAGAAAATGGATTGTTTCTCATGTAGATTTCGACCCAGTCCCTCTGCGCTTTGTATCCTGCCTTTTTCCTTAGCCAGTTCTTGCTGAGGAAAAAAGAAAAAAAAAAAGTAATGGCATGTAAAATGGGAGGGGTAGGGGGGAGAGAAAGCTGGAGGCAAATTTCCACATCCCCTTCCTCTGGACATGCTGGTGGGTTTTCCATAGAAACTTTCACACAGTGGCCAGACAGATGCTTCCAGGGAATGGAAGAAAATAATGAGACCATGATGGGAAAACAATTGCATCCGCAGCTTTCTACCTCTATTAAAGGCTCCTTTCCCTTTGCAGCAGAACCCCTCGGTTCCCCATTCCCGCAGAGCCCTCTCCCTGCCTGTCGGGATGCTCCCGCAGCAGAGGCACCGTGCCAGCCCTGGGAAAGCCGCCCCTTTGGCTTCTGGAAGTGAGAACTTGGTTTCCCTGCGGGGGGAAAGCTGCCTTTGTGCCTGCCCAGCTTCCCTAATGTGGAGAAAATTCCCATTAATTTTGTAAGGAAACATTTTGTTATGCGTGTTTCAACAAAACATTAAAAATCCTACTCCTACTATTTTTTTTTTATTTTTTTTTTTTAGAAACCACACTTGCAGCTTGACAGCCTCACTGGAGCCCCAGCCAGGCCTGCCCGAGACGGCACACAGAGGCCTCCCTCTCCCTCTCTGTTGGCTGCTCTTTTCCTGTCTAATCAATTATCTCCCTAGCTAGTCCTTCTCAAAGGTGAGAGCTCATTATGCATATTCATAAATCACAGCTCCCAGACCTGACACTGATTGATGTAATCATCTCCTGCTCCCTCCCTGTCTGTGCGGGGCCGGCCGGAGGAAACGTCGGCAAGGAAGAAGAAGCAGGAAAAAAAGAGACTTCCAACTTGTCAGCCCCACTTCTGCTGGGAGCAGCTCGCTGGGCGTAGCGGGCCGTGTCGGGCTTCCCATTCACCGCAGCCCGAGTGCCCATCACAGCCCAGGGGTAAGACAGGAGAGAGCCCCCCGAGCTGAGAAATTCCAGCCAGCCGCCTCCAGCGCAGCTAACTGCTGTGCAGACAAAATTACCCGAGTACGGAAAGGATCCAGCACGGTGTTCATAGCCAGGTGTTAGACTGCGCGTTAAAATACCCCTGCTAAAGCTTTCTTGTTAGGTAGCGTGCTTGGGTTTTGTTTTCCTTAGACGGTTAAAGGTGGTTTATCCCCATAGGAACAGATTTATTCTGGAATGGAGTCTGATCATGACTTTTTAGATACGTGATATAGCGAATACGTTTAACATTATACCTGCAGCTGGCCTCAGTACCTATCTTGTTAAAAAAAAAAAGAAGTTGTGAAGATACAAGATACTCCTGCAAAGGTTTTAGGGCAAAAGGGCTCCTTCAGCCCAGCCTACCTGTTTTCCAGATAGAAACATATCTCTCAGCTGTGATTTGTTTCCCAAAGCGTGCTTCAGCACGGCAGCACTCGAGATGCTGTTTAGGTGATGTGGTTTACCTGTATGGTTAACATTTACACTTTTAAAATACCTCTTTTTATCACTTTGATCAGAACGATCAGTGTACTAAAGTAATAATACAAAAATATATGCCCTGGAAATCATAACAAGATACAAATCAAAGGGAGCCCTAATCAAGTACTTTTGAAAGTGTTATCTCCCTTGTTAACAAATGGTAATAAGAAAATTAAGGCTTATAGCTTGCTTGCGTTTTATCTAAGAAAACCAATAAAGATATCAGATGTTCTTTGTTTTATATGTTGGAATGTAAAGCAGAATAATGAAGAACATGTACATTCTAAGGCTTGATTCGCTTTACGGGTATTAACCCTTTAGGATGCCAGTGAAATTCTGAATTTGCGGAATGAGGATGAGACTGTGCTGCCACCCAGGGTTTTTGAGGCCCATCTTTGCTGCAGTAAAGACAACGTTTTTTTTTATTAAACGCTGAAATTGGAACAAAGCAACAATGGCTGCTTGCTAACTATGCATGTCCAACAGGCCTCTTTACTATTCAGCAAATGGAAGATATTAAACAACATTTTGCTTAAAGGTACACTGAGGCCATTTCCATTAGGACATGGTGTCATTCATTTATTCACATGTTAAGTGGATGTCCTTGTGGCTAATGAGTAATAATCAACAGTGACTCCACTTTATTCCTTTGCTCCCAGCAATGTTAAATACTCTGATGGAGTCTCTTTGCTGACACACTAGAGAATATGGTTAAAAAGTGCTAAAGGACATTTCCAGCGCAGAGCAGCTGCATACACGCATGCTGGAAACAGTTATTAGAGTCTATTCTATTAGTCTTTGTTCCTGTTTAAGGCATGATGCATGGAAACCGCTGATATTTATTTGAAGGTATTTTATGCCTTAAAAGCCGAGAACTCAGAGTCTGAGAGTCAATATTGTTACTGCTAGAAGATGAGCTCTTGTCCAGCTGGCTTATAAAAAAATCAAACCGCACTTTTCAGTACCTTCCCTAGGTTCTATACATTACTTCAGAGAAATATTTAGCAGAGAAGTGATTCCTTTCCAGCAAAAAATACAGTTTGACATTTATTTTATAAAATAAAGTAACTCCCCTACAAGCTAATTAATCCATTTTATTACATCAACCTCAGAGCTCAGCAGGTTAATAAATGATATTACTGTATATATTTTTTCCTTTACATGATTGCTTACACTGGAGTCTGCAGCTTGCTTGTCCCCTGTGTCAATTCCTAAAGTTTGAAAGGTATAAATGAATCATTCTTGGTCATGATTAAGCTTAAGTTAGAAATAAAATATGTCAATCAATCCGGTTGGAAATGTTCCTGCTGTCTAAGCTGGTTATGCAAAACACTCTAAGGTGTGTAGGCATGCTCAATTAGGTCAAGGGATCTGATGGCAGTTCTAGCCATAAATGTGTGTCACTTGGATTCCTCATTATTTTTAGCAGTGGTGAAAATACATGTCAGTAGGCCAGCTAGCCAGGCTAGAATAAAATTACTTACCAAGCATGCATAAAACCGAGGGTTTAATACATTAATATTATTCTTATTTCCAAGCAAAACAGCAAAAGGAAAATATCTCTCTCTCTCTCTCTCTAAAATATGAGTCACTCTGTTGAATTTCTCAGCGATCGTTAGTATAATTCACACTGGACTATGAAATACTCAAGGTACCTTAGTAAAATTTAAGTGCCTAAAAACATAGCTGTAATGTGAAATTAGATACAAGGAGGAAAAACATTGATTTGCTCTGTTACAGTCTAACTTGCTTCCAAGAGAGGTAAAGTGTAAGCTTCACTAGGAGATTAAACTAGCCTCATTCCAAAATAATTTAATGAAACAGGACACTTGGGATGGCTATTGAACAGCAACACCAGTGCCGGAGTTCTCAGGTGGAGGCTTCTACAAGCGATTCCTACAGAAGACAACGTCGGATATTTACGCCTGATAGATGGGTTTCTTCTGGCCTGATACTAACAGAAATGTTTCCGTGTAACTCCAGGAAAGAAATGCCAGAAAAGCAAGTTCTAGTGCTTATGGCTGCCCTCCTGGCATCTGGTGTCATCACTGAGATTGCCTGAATCGGCTAAATAACCGGGGTTAAACCCTCTAGTTTTAAATGCTCCATGCTGGTACTTTGAACCACATTGAGATCCTGGGCTTGGGCACAAGAAATTGAACAAGAAACCAGTTAAAGCCAACACAACACTCCAGCTTGTTTTTGTTATGCAAAAAAAACCCAAACAAACCAAACACAAAACCAATCCCTCAAACCCCAAAACTCCAAACCTCAACACGGAAAATGGACAAACTAAAAGAAAAACATTGCTTCCAAGAACTGGAGGCTGGACTAGGACCATTGGTAAGCCTGGTGCCTCTTAAACATTGGTCTTAAATATTCTATTAAAGATGGCAGCGTCCCTTTAAAAACAGCACCACAGAGCTAATATTTTCTTTACTGCCAATATAGCGGAATAAAAATCTCATGAATTAATATATTCACTTCAGGAAGAATTGCCATTCTTTTCTTCGGATATCAAAATGGAGCCATCATCAGTCAGTTAGTTAAAAAGGAGAATCCGGAGAGTGAGTAAATGGAACAGCTTTCAAACGCAGAGCTAAAAATGCCCAATGAATGTGTAGGGGGCTTCAATAAAAAGGTTCTGACTTGTGTTTTCACCCCTTTCCCACTTTGCTCATTGTTTACTGACACTGCTATGGACACAGTATTCAGTCTCTGCCCGCCCCAGCCCTGGGATGTAAAAATGTCATCTCTATTGTGCTGCTGGGCTCGCTTTGATGCTGCCGCAGCCCTTTGTGTGCCCTTCTCAATCCCTTTATAAGGCTGTCCCGATTGTCCATACTGAACATTGCCACAAAAGCTTGTCTTACTGAGAAAATAAAAAAGTCAGAGAGGGGCCAAATGACGGGAGATTGGGCCTTTGCTGTAAAAGACCTACTATTCACATTCAGCAGTCATTTTTTCACTAAGGAATTACAAAGTTGGGACTCTGGCTGTGCCAGCAAAGCTGTCCTAGACACTTTCTCCTTAATTTTTATTTATAGTTACTATTATTGCTTTTGTAAAGATCACGTAGTACTGAGGACAAGTGCTATGCCTGAGAAGAAGTTGTGGAGGGTATTTTCCCTTTTCTGAAGCACCGCGTAACTCTCACTGCATGTTGCATTTGAGAAGTTCAGACAAACAGATTGTATAGAAATTCAACTACATATATCTAGTACAAAAAGGGCTTGCGATGACAGATACAGACCCCATCTCCTTCATTACGTAGGAGCACACATCTTTGCTACCTGAGACCATGCATTTAAATTGTCGGTATGGAAAACCTCTACCAGTTGTTCTCCCCCCTTATGCTATTCTGGCTTGTACCAAGTGTCCGTGGGCAGGACGGAGACAAAGGCTGGATAAGGTCTTATTCTTTGGGAATGGGCTATCGAAATGGGAGGACGGTGATTTCATGGCTTTTGTTACCGAGGTTAGGGACAGAATTCTCTCACTGAATTAGAATGGTAACAAGTGGGACTGGGGATCTCTGGGGCTTTTGTAGTGCACTCATCTGAGAGATTGCGCTTTTCTCAGCCCTTCAGATTTATTTTGCCAAAGTTACAGGGCAATTATGGAAATGCGCCCTTTGAAGCTGGGCCGATTTCTCTTTATTTTCTCTGCCCCCCCTCCCAAAGCAAAGCCTCCCTCTCCTCCTTTCTTCAGCAAGTCCGCTGTCGTCAGGCAGTGGGGTTTCAAGTGGACATTCAAATATTCTTTTGAAGAATGCAAGAAAGTTTTAATAAATATATGTTAAAATATAGACTTTGAAGCTTTTTGGTAAGGCAGTGCAAAGTAACAGCAAGGTAACGACATCCTAGTAAAGGCTTTGTGTGTTTGAGGTGCTGGAACATGAAATGCTCCCCATGAAGAGAGGCTCAGTGCACTGGGACTGGGGGCAGCTGGTGGCACGTGGGGTGTTTGGCCAAGCGGCTGCCTGGGTGCTGCCAGCGCCTTGCACGCCGGCGCGAGAGGCAGCTCTGCAGAAGCACTTTGCTCCTTGTCCCTCACAGCTCCCTGACAAGAGGCCCAGGACAAACAGAATTGTACTTTCACACCTTTGTACATTATTTATCATTGGAGTTTGGAATCTCAGTACTACGTGTGAACTAAGGCAACATATTTTGTACTTTACTTGTATACTAACATTTGGGAAACATGTCTGAAACTAGATGGTGAGACCTGGAGCTAGGAATGCTGTGACCAGGTCTACTTTTTGCCTAGAAACTCAGTTCCATACATTTCTGTTATGTTTATATCTAGTTTCTTTATTTATACCACACTACTTTGCTCTTTTAAGATAAATGTGTGTTTTTCTGGGCCATTTAGCAAACGATATGGTATGTAAGAGATCTGTGTTTTCTGGACACTAGGGCCTACAATTTTTTAAATTTTTTTTTTCAGTAGAAAGTTTCTCCTAATAATGAATCTATTCAAAAGGACAACAATTTTGCTCAAACCTCTACAGAGGTGTGCTTAGAATAAATTAATACTACTATTTCTAATGGTGGATGCACCTGCGGCATTCAGCACTTTATACAGAGGTCTCAGCAAACATTTCATGTGAGCTAAGCTCAGTGGAGTTGCAGCAGGTATCATAGAAAGACCACCACCTCTCCAGTCTTCTCATTCTCCTCTAGTTTCCTTTCACAATCTAAATTTCATCCCCAACCTTACATAAAGTGCTGAGGATTCCTTCCTATTCCTCTGTACCTTCCCTCAGTCTGGGATCATCCTTTTTTTTTTTTTTTTCTGGAACTCATCCCATTACTAGAATAAATTCCAAATCTGCCCAAACCAGATTCATTGCTTAAAAGCCCTCCAGAAGCTTTGGGATATCTGATTCATTTCAATGTGCAGGTGGGTATGTTGTGCTCTCATTTTGTTTGTAATAAAGAGAGGAGGACTTGTGGGATAAAGATCTAAGTTCAGGTTTGGGTACAAAACCTTAAAGTGGATTTAGTTTCTAATATACTGATCTTCTCCAAGAACCTTTCTAATCTTAAAAACTTAAAAGCCAAGTTAAGAAAAGACAAATTTGCTAATAATAACAAGAAGCTATCGCAATTGTAAATGTTACAGAGTGGGTAGTTAAGTCCTCTGAAAAAACAGTATTCATACTGTTGGTAACTTCTGACCTAACCCTAGAAACACGCAGTAGCAAATGACCATGCCTTGCTAGGGAAATTGTTTAGGGAAATTAGTGCAATCCTTCCATTTCTGCCTTGACAGTTTCTATGAATTTATTTATTTTAAAGTCTACATAAAAACCAAACAGCACACTTATGTTTTGAGCCTGAAGCTTGTCACAGATGCTGCAGAGAGTCAGCTGGCAGATTACAAGCCAGATATCACCCTTCAAGTCACCAGCTGAGCTTGCCTAGCTTATGGCTTTTTTCTTAGGGGAGATGGAGAATAACTGTCTGGGCAACACAACTTCCCTTCTTAACTCTCTGTCTTTGATGCCCTGTACAGTCAGGCACCCACATTCCCAAGTCTACACAGTCCCTGTGGGAGGAGACTTCTTCAGACTACGCAAGATGAGTGGTGTTCTTGTCCCACAGAGGAGGACAGTTTCACATGCCTTTGTTGTAGTTTTTAGCTAGAATTGCAGTATGCATCCGAAAACACCACCATGTGACGTAGTGCGTAGGTTCCTCAGAAAGTCCGACTTACTGCTGTTTAAGGCTTTAAAGAGCAATAATTAAAAAGACTTTGAATCATACTTGCTAATGGAGTTTTCCAGCTTCTCCAGGTAAAGGCCCTTGAGCAGTCATTCTTCTCTTCGCCGGCTCCGGTCTGCAGGTGGCTGGGGGGTTTCATTGTAGTATAATCTGGTCTTAAGGCCACAGGGCTATAGATTACCATGACGAAGTCTCTGCCTGGAGGTAAAGGTCAAAGATTTTGAATACTTTAGATAGTTTGTAAGTCACATTTGAAGACTGTAAAGAAAGTAGGTTTCCATGTTCAGTGCTGTCAAAACTGACCCCCGGGATGCAACGCTCCTTTGTGCGCTTGGGTCAAAGCCCACCAATAGGTAGGGCAGTCATCAACAGGGTGAGATCTTCCAGATGCCTTGTCTTCTAGAGAATAATTTTGGCTCATCTGGGCTGAATTTTGACCCCCGGGTCTTGCATTTACTCTGTAGCCCAAGAAAAACAGCAGGTCAGTGTTACAGCAGACAGCAACTTGCAGGTTTGGAAACAGAGGGATAAACATTACAAACTATAATGACAAACTCATTTACAGTACACAAGATGACGTCTCCCTGTTACAAACAGACTTTGCATACGGTGTCTGCTATTTGACTATCAGTTGGAAGCGCGTGTCTCATAAGGGTCTGACCTGGTTATCTTCTAACCCTGAACAATTAATCACTAGTACCTAATAGGAACTAGTTGTGCACGGGAGCATTTGGTGTCCAGCCTGTTCAAAAATGCTTTCACCTTTTCTATACTTAACGGACCTACAGCTTCTCACAACATGGGACCACAGCTTTCTTTTGGAATAAGCTGGCACAAAATTAACCTCCGTCTGTAAGGGAAACCCAACAACTTCAGTCTCCTTAAAAGACAAAAAAAAAAAAGACCCTGAACACCCAAACCAGAGCGGCTTGGGCAGTAAAGCCATCAAATATCAAGGTCTCAGTTATCAGCTGTGCTGCAGGAGGGAGCAGAGGAGAAAAGAAAGGGTCTCTACTCCCCCTCCACGTGGGTTATCTGTATTTCTAGGGTCTGCGTCTGCAGGAGGGCACTGGGAGAGGACCAAAACCTGCTATTCTTTTTGTCAGTGGGTGTGGAGGGCTGAGGACTTTCCCCACCATTTCAGTTGCAAGCAAAAGGAATGGCTTTGTCTGCAGCAGGCTGTGCAAAGTTGGTGTAAGGCAGTGAAGAATCAGGCCCCATTGATTCTTTGTAGTACTGGAGCTTTGTTTTGAAGTGCAATAAAAATACAGGTGGCAGAGGAGATAATGCACGGTACCGTTCCTTTGGGACACTCAGGGAGACGTTGAGGTATTCCAAAATACAGAGCGTGGGTTTTCTCTACCATTGATCACAAACATTAGTTCAAGAAAACACCCAGAAGTAGCAAATATGCAAATTTGTTATGAAAGAAGAACCTACACGTACCCGCCTATGTTAGAGAATTTGTTTAAGGATATTTGATCCTCATGCAGAGTTTATCAGATTAGGGTTTTAATTTGTGCATTCAATTTTTTTTTTTTAAAAGGGGAGGGGGGGGTGGGTCCCTTTAAAAATCTTTTATTTCTCTTCTGCTCCAGCACTTGTATTGGAGTTATCTCACTTCTGCTAAGATACAAGAAGTGTGTTTACGGTGTAATATAAATCTGGGCTGGAGAATACCAATTTCATATAAATTAGATGGCAGAGCACTGTTCCGCTATTTTGTTGTCTAAATTATATGGAAATTGGTCTTATGCAAGGAATAAGTCCTCACAGAACAGGGCCCTTAGGCTTTTGGTTTAATTATCATAAGCTTCCATTTAATTAAACTTATTAAATGGTTTGGTGTAAGAGCAGACTATCGTTTCGCAGAAGCTTTCTGGAAGAGAAAAATATTTATGCCCTAGCTTCTCAGGAAGGAAACAAAACTTTCCTACAGAGATGTTTCTCGAGGTATAAGAATGAGGGTCACCCGGACCATCTTCTCAGGAACCTTCGAACTCTTCGTATACAGAAGCATTTCAACCTGTTCTTACTACCAGACCAGTGAGTAAGCCGAGCTTTCCTTGTGCCTGGTACTACAAGATACAGGCTAGAAATTATAGGATAATGCTGGCACATGAAGAAGTGGATGTAAATGAACCATGAATACCTGGATACTAAAATAAGGTCCTAAACCATCAGAACAGGGAGGTTCTGTGACAGCAAAAAACCCACCCAAACCAACAAATCAAAAATCCTAACCCCACCAAACAAGCCTTTATTTGACTTCGGATCAGCTGGATAAATTAATTTCAGATATTACATGATATGGTGTCTGTATTAACCAGAGACGGGACTCAATGACCCAAGAAGCCTCTGTCAGTCATTTGTTCATAGCCAACCCCTTCATGAGGCTTTACTTCCATAAAAATGTGCAGCTAATGGGATTTGCCCCAAATGTGCTGCCTACCTTCATATGCAACCATTGTCCATTGTGCATATTAGTTTAACTAGACCCTTGGTGACTTCCTACAGAATCACACTCTCATTTACTATGTCATGTCTATAACATAATCACTGGCATTGTTGGCTTATGGGAAACGTTATACCTCTTATTTTATTCTATAAAACAGAAAACTCTGCCTGGGTTAAAAAAAAAATACTTACAGGTACTGTTTCTCCAAATACAATAGCACCGTGTATTAAAACTTGTGGCACTGTGTACTGACTCCTTTAAAAAAAGAATTATTAGAAGAATAATTAGGTGAACATATGAAATTCAGATGCCTCTTCAGGGACAAGTGAGAAGCTGATTAATAAGAGGAAGGAGGGCCACTGTGTGTCAGGGACCTAATAAATGTATTTAAGGACAAATAGGTAGAAAAAGAAAGCACACATTACTAATGTTGATAGAAAGCCTTAACCACCTAATGAATTTCAGAAATAGGTTGAGAATAGTTAATCTGTGTGATAACATGACCCTCAGGGTTAGTTAGATCTGTGAATTCTTATCCCCCTGGGGACTTAGCAAGTTTCCAGAGATTCATACTAAATTCTTACAAGGAAAAGGCATTCACAGTTGGAAGATTTCATGCAGGTTTTGCTTCTGAATGCTCATGTTACACAAAGCCCAATACACTGAGATAATGGCAGAGAGTGAAACTCAGTACTAGCCACACTGTTAATTGAAATTTTCACTTTCTAACAAACAATCATGCACATTTGGATTTATTATGGGATCACATATAACTCCAGATGAAAGGAAGTCTTTTACCATAACAATAGTTGATTCTTAGTTGCTTCTCTAGGCTAAATTAAACTCTGTATATATATGCTGAAAAGCAAATCTATCAGTTGGTATTTTCTTCATTGGATCAGGCATTTCTTACACACCCTTTACAAAAATTTCATGGGAAACTCACAGAAAAACCCACCTAACTTACATAGACTAGAGCCATAAAGTGCTTAGTAATTGCAGTCTCATCAGTGGTTTAGGAACACTGCCAATGCTAAGGCAAACCCAAACATTTCAGAGAGAGCTCAAAAGAAAACATAGGCAGTGCAACGTGCTACTGACCTGAGCAGCAGTGTGGCCATGAGATTTCTTCATCCAGAGCCACCGGGCACCAGTGCTGCTTGGAGGGAAACAAAACATGTTCCTTTGTAAGCAAGGGAGGCTGGAAACACCCTTTCTTGTTTGCTTGAGATGCTACGTCTTGGTCGGCCTAGGAGAGAGGTGCAAAATGAAAAGGAAAATTCCCTTGCAGAACGCAGTTTTTACACCCCTGAAAAGGACTATTAGACTAGGATTTCCAAAATCATTTAGGGCAGTTGGGCACCCAGATCCCACTGAAAATTCCTCTGAAAAATCTCAGCCTAGTTGTCAGTGACATATTATAGCAACAGTTTTTTCTTTTGCAGCATGGGGTAGATTTAATTATTCTTAATATGAACATCAAGGTGCAGAATTGGGAAAAAAAAGGAAAGAGCCCCAGTCTGCAGAGTTGGCAGTACCATGGATTGAAAGGATGAGCATGTCCCAGTTTGTGTGGGGAATTTGCATTCATGTCCAATCTGTGTTTTTTTCCAAACCTTGATCCAGGGCTTGTTCCTATACAGTGATCCTCAAAGGTCTTAAAAGAGGTAAATGAGGCCAGAGAGTGATGTTTCTGAAAACAAAAAGCAGATACACGTTTTGTGCATCTCCGAGTCTGGCTCACCCTCTAAAAAAAAAGCAATAATTGTTTGTACCAGTGCCATTAATATAAATGGTGTCGAAGGTATACTTTTCAGCTGATATTGCAAAAGTGAATGTTCACTGCATAGTTGTGCATAGGAGGTCCTGCTGAAAATACTTATATATAATTTAACAAAAAAAAGAAGCTTTTGTACTAAGAAATTATGGCTTAAAGCTTTCTTATTTGGGAAAATTCCAGCCTTTGTGTTCATATCCCAGTTATTACAGTAAAGACTTCCAAATGGGAGATATTTTAGAAGAAAACAGTACCAGAGTGATAAGGGTACAGTGCTTATTTTTCTTCAAGCAGTGGTATGCTTTTAGTTTGAGAAAGAATTTTAAAAGGTTCTAGATGAGATGGCACAAATCAAACACATTCTTATAATATTTATATAAAATACGTCAAGAAAAATGAATAACAGGGGCTATTATACAACCTTGCCTGAGAAACAAGAATAATACCAGGGCCAAAATGCAACATATTGGCCATAGCTGTATAGAGCAAAAAGCGTATGAATCCATCTGTAGCACTGGACAATGAAAAATTATTTTAGGCACACGAACCTTTTACTAAATAAGAACATAATGTCATTTATCATTCCATTTAACTGCCTGTTAGACATAGCTTTTGTGGGAAGACATACCTAGAAGACTTGCATGGACTGCCGCTGCTAAAAGTGCACATACCAGCCAAACCAAGGTAATGTCTCTCGACTCTGCAATTATTATTTGCTTCTCCAGTGTCTTTTCCTGTAGGGATATTAACATACAGATAGCATTAACAGAAAGAAAATTTATTAGCAATGACAGAAAGGCAAGGAAGATTGGTAAGATCCAAGGGTATGAGGGGAAAGATCAAAAAACATCACAGAGTCTATCATCAGCCTGTTCCTGGGTACCTACAAGAGAAAGTGAAGCTTCAAAAAGATGAGAAGAAAGCTGATGATGGGGTGACAGAAGCAGCTCCTCTCCAGGACAGTGACAGAACAGTAATTATAGACAATGATGATGTGTGATGGAGAGCTTTACCCTCCAACTTTACAGGAAAGGATCTAGGCAAAACACATGTATCAACATACTCTGTGATAGGAGGGATAAGGAATGAAAGGAAAGGTGAAAGGCATCCTCTGCCACAGCTCTATCACCATGCTTATGGTATCAGGAGTGAGGAGAACCTAATGCAAAAGAAGAGAAAAAGATGCATCCTTCTGCAGGAGACAAGCAGGGCACTTCAGAGCCTAACCTGTGATGGTTGGGCAGGCACTGTGAGATGAGCAGACTCTCTCTTCCTGAGCTTTCCAGAGCCGTGGCTTGTGATCTGGAGTATTTTTATTCTGAAGAGAGTCTAAAGAATGGCTGGGTGGGAGAACGATGAAGTCAAGAGGCTATTCCAGACCATACGGCTGCAGTGCCTTAGCGCTGATTCCTGCCACAGGGCCAGGCTGGTTGGAATCAAAATGCCGTGGCTCGACTCTCTTTTACTGCTTCAGCACAGGCAGAGGGGGTTGTTTTAATTTGGTTCAAAGTGGAAGTAAAGCAAAATAAAGAGATTCCACATTTCATTTTCAGAAAAGCATC
>WAAB01004770.1:98521-125114 GCA_013389865.1 Piaya cayana | reverse complement strand
AAAATAAAGAGATTCCACATTTCATTTTCAGTAAGGCATCAGAAAAGCATCCTTTTTTTTTTTTTCAAAGTAGATTCAGTGAATAACAGTATGTTTCCAAGACCTGCACTCTTTTCATCAAAGGAGTGAGCAATTAGTTTATTAGATAACATTCAAAGTCATAATTTTAATTACAACTCAAATCAAGTCCAACTGGCAGCAACTGATCCACTCCTAAACTATATGATATTGTTTTCCATTAAAACANCAGAAAAGCATCCTTTTTTTTTTTCCAAAGTAGCTTCAGTGAATAACAGTATGTTTCCAAGACCTGCACTCTTTTCATCAAAGGAGTGAGCAATTAGTTTATTAGATAACATTCAAAGTCATAATTTTAATTACAACTCAAATCAAGTCCAACTGGCAGCAACTGATCCACTCCTAAACTATATGATATTGTTTTCCATTAAAACATATCTAGTTCCTTTGGCTATCATTATTAAAATTTCCTTATATCTTACTCTGTCAAGAATAACTGCTTACATGAAGTTCCTGTCAAAACTGCATTAAATTTTGTTTAGAGGGTGGTGGTATCTAGGGAACAAGTGAGGCTTGCAAGACACTACTTCCTTCCAAATAGCACCTTATGAACATAGTAAACACAGGCGACATTTATGCCGTCGTGCAAACACTCAGCTCAAGGTTGTGCTCCATGGGTTCCTGTCCCGTCCTGCTGCTCACATACTAACTTGTCCTTTGCTGTGAGTCCACACCAAGGATGACCAGTCAGGAGTGGTGGGATCACTCGTTGATGCTGCTGGCTCATGCCACATCGTAATGGAGATTTATGTACAACCGGGGCTTACGTGCAAGAATTAGATGTAACCAAAGATTCTCGTTGTCAGCACTGCACAGTTTATCTAGAGACTGCTGCCAGTCTGAGAAGAAATGAATGCAGAATTTTTCCTGTTTGCATTTACACATGTGTGCTCGCTCTCTCTCACACGCAGAGATACTGTAAGGACCAATAAAAGATCAAAAGCAAATAAATGAAGCAAATTAATGAAAATGAAGTGGAAGACTGTAATCACACCCAACCATGCAAACAACAACAAAAAAAAAAGCTCTGAACAAATTAGTATGTAATACCCTACTTCAGACAGATGTTCAAATAGGAACAAAAGGAAATAAGGAGGAAAATCATAACAATGTTGGCTTGAGAACTTTCAGGAATATGAAAAAAAGAAGTATAAAGGATAATTTCCCATTTAGCCTGCAGCAGATATAAGGCCAGATTCTGATCCCTTGAAGATACTCTTCCCATTGTGTTCAACAAATTCTCTGTCCGGACTCTGCAAGAACAGCTGACAAACATGTTTCCCAAATGAAGAAGAGCAGGGCTGACTCACAGAGCCTTGGGCTCCTGGACACAGGTTAGCAGTTAGCCCCAGTTACAGGGTTTTGCCTGACTTTCACCGTGTTTTCTTTTTATTTTTCTATCGCTATTATTGCCCACAATTTTATCCATTAAAATCACAAGTGTTTTCTTTAGCATGCGAGGATTTTTGAACCTTTGAGTTCACTTGTGATGATAAACAGATGAACAAACTTATACCAGTATGAAAGCTACAGTAAACATGCATCTGCACCTTCTCAGGCACAACCTTCAGCTCCACAAAACCCCAAAACTTGCCCAGTCTATTCTCATTAATCAAATAATTAAATATATCACTGTTTGGATGGAGAGGGTATACAGAGCCATCAGTGATTCACAATGGTTTCGCGTCCTCTGAATTTCCTGGCACAAAAATGTTCAGTGTTATTGCAGCCACATAACTGGTTTTTGGTTTACTCCTTTCAGACAAGCTGCATTGGATGTGGATTGATGCCAGTAATACTTTGTAAATATTTCACTGTCATTTTGCCATTTCAGAATCACATTCTCACACTGTAGAAATGTGTTGTAAGATGTAATATATACAAGAGTTTAATAAAATGGTGGTCTCGACGATGCCTGATATTGTTAAGAAACAGGAGGATTCTGGAGTGAACCAATTGTTAAAAAGTGAAGCAAAACTCCTTCTAGGAAAGACTTATATTTTTGAAAACTCATTGCCTTTATTTTATCTCACAGTAAAAATGGTTGCAGGAGCCAGCTGTGCGTCAGCTCTAATGTCCTCCTGTGATCTGGTTTGTCCCTTGACCTGCAGCATCACCAGATCTCTGCTGCACATTTGGTGTATCATCTGCCCACTTCCTGCACAAGCGGCCTCTGGTCCACTGCCCTCTGCAAGTTTGGTCTCAAGCAGGTGGTTATCCTTCATCAAGCAGATGCTTAAACAGCTGGAACTTCCCCATCCAGAAAGCATCAAACAGTTAGCTTTTTTTTCTACCTATCTGTTTTCTGCTCGTCTCATTTTTTATGTGGTTTCACTGGCTGACTTTACGCAACCATCTGCAATACCTCATTTAAAGGTCAGCAGCCTTTACATGCTGACCTTCCTGAAGGTCCACGTTTGTTACACAAACCACCCTTAAAAATAAATAAATATTGAGCAGCCTGAATTTTCCAGAGAGGACTATCCTTCATCTTTCCTTACTGACTTGAACTCCTCTGTGGAAACGTTTTCTGTATTACCCACCTCGTCATTGCTTAGTTTAAGTTCTGCTTAGCTCTTTCTTCAGCAGAGAAACCTTGCCCCAGTCACAACAATGTGCAGTCTAAAGAATTTACTGGAACTGTGGCGGGCACTCCCCAGCTCAACAAGCCTTTCATTTCCCAGAGAGGCAGGTTACTAGCAAACCTCAGACTGCTGTTAGATAACCTGAGGTCTGGACCATCACAGCTCTCTCCACAGCCTTCTCAGGATAGATCCAGAGGGTGCTAGGAGACACCAAACTCTGTCCATTGTTGCCTGGAATCTTGAAGTTGACACCTTGCTGTCGGGCAGGACTGATGATTGAGTCTCTTTCAAATGGGGTTTTAAGAACTGGATGAACAATTTCTTGTCTATACAATGAAAGCAGTTCTTGATTCATCACACCAGATTGAGCGAAACCCTCAACAGACGCAAACAAAACAGTTATAGACTTTCCCATCCGCTTACCTGAATTTGTCTGCGATCAGTTCAGGCACAGGACTTAGCACACTGTCCTATCTGCACTTTGAATCTCTGAAGAATTTCTGAAGAAATCAGTTTCCTGAGTGGGAAGATCATGACTTTGCATACTGTGAAAGACCAGAGTCCAGGAACAGAGCCACGAAGCTGAAACCTCATCCTTCCGTATCTCAGTTACATCTGATAGCTGTGGAAAGGGAGAATTAGTTATCAGGAATTTTATACTCTAGAAGTACAGGCCTGATTTCTCCACTGTTGTGCATCAGCATTACTCACTGCATTACCAAATCAACTAGGAGTATTGTTTTGCTGTTGCTCTGTTATAAATGTGGGTGAGAAGCGCTGGAGATCTGGAGCTCTTATGCGAGTCCCAGCGACACCCACTGCAAATTGTCTTGTGTTTCAGTTATCAAGGAAGGAAAAGAAACTGGCCCTTGCTGAGAAGTATGCTGCAGCAGCAGGATTGCTTCTTGCTTCTGACCCACATTGTTTACAAAGTTATACATTTACTTTTGAAGTCAGTGGAGCTATCATGGATTTGAACTTCTTGTAATTAGGAGGAAACATCAGGTCATAAAAACACAGAGTATGTCCTACCAAGTGAGGCAAGTGGAATTTGGTGGTCTTGCCTGAAAGGAACAACACAGAGCCAGAGAAAGTATATTCAACAACAAACTATGAAGAATATGGTGGGCTGTGACATTCATCTTGATGGGCTTTATCATAATAAATTACAACTGTCTTATTCCCTTTTACCATCTGTCCAGCTTTTTTTCCCCATCCACGCAAACACTCCCTTCTGAGCTGGTACTCCTCACTTTACCCTGAGGAAGGTGCCTCTGTAGGTTTGTATTTTAAAAAATAATTTCTATTCCCTTATGCCAAAAGATAAACATGACAGCTCATTCAAATAACGAAAGGCTTATTATTGAAACAGAAAATACTAAATAAGTTAATTGAAATATTTAATACATTGTGTCTTTCTGCTATTTTACATAACACACCAGGATAATACTGACCTGCTCTTAAAGTGAGTATACTTAGAGACAGTTTCTTTTCTAACTGCAATAGTATCAAATGGAAACTAGGAGCTAACAGAATTAACAGGTAGAGAAAGGTGCCTGTGAACCTCCATTTACCCTCAAACTATATTTTTTTTCAAGTAGCACTGACTCTTTTGAAAAAAATACATGTCCATATGAATATGTACATATTTACATAAGGCAACAACCAAGTCTGAAATTATATTATAGCAAAATATTTTTGTAATTGCCCCTAAATGTCAGTGATTTTCTGGTGCTGCGTTAGATCATAATACAACAACCCTTAACAGCAGAATACATGGCCAGGGCCAAGCAGCCCTGGAACAGTATTTATGCTAATTGAAAAGAATTTCTTTGCAAACATTTTAGCCTCAGCAAACAATGTAAACTTAATGTGAACCTCTGAGTTTATCTTTCTTCTTATGTCAAGCAAATATTTGCAGGAACATTGTCATTAGCAGTCAGGTTTGTGATATTAGGGACATATGATGGCAATTAGAGACAGAACCTCCAAAAATCCTGGTAGAATACCCAGACGTAGCTATAGCTATTTTAAGCAGATTTATACTTACGGCATCAAAGAACGTCACACAGAGGAGAAAATATGGTAACTGTTGCTTTAAATTACAGCTATCATTACTTCAAAAGGATATTCAATCAGAAACCACTGCAGACTAAAAATATTTATGTCTTCTGACACTAAAAGGAAAGTAGGCAGTTTCTGCCTGTCATCTCTTAATTTTCTTTTTTTTTTAAAATAAAAGTATTATTTGGTCTGTTCGAAAAAAGTTATAAGTCCAGGCGGAATGATTCAGAACAGGTCTCCTGCTCGGTTTTGACCTTTCCCTGCCTGTCAGCCTCATTAAGTATTGAAGATTCTTTGCTGGTTATTTTACAAAAGCCATTGATAAAATGGAATGAAACTGCATAATGGTGCTTCGGCTACTCAGATGTGACACTCAACAGTATTTGCCCAGCAAAACAGTTCAGAGGCCAAGCAGGAACAGCTAGAACTTTTTTTTAATCATATGAAAACTTCCCTACAAATCAAGAAATCAGAAGAAGTGAAGCTATGGCTGCTTCCAGAGCAAGTTCTGAACAAAATTGTATGATCGTGAGTAAATCATCCCAGGGGAATTTGTGACATCTTCTAGCAACAAGAACAAACCTCCCATTGAACTTTCTGTTCAATAGAACATTGAGAGATTGGCCATGGGATGGCCTGCAAAAATTAACGGTTAGAAGTTTGAGAATTCAATCTTAAATAAAGTGCAAAAACCCAGCCATTTTCTTTTGATGTGTCTTCTACCCCTTTGCCTTCTGGTGCACTTAAATGTGCCGAGCAAACAGTGACAAAGAAGTGTGATTAAATAAAAAAAGAAAACCACCTAAAAATGATAAACTAGGAGAAGAGGATGACACTTCATACTTTCCTCAAGCAAAACGAGTACCTCATATTCCCAGCATTCCCCTGCTCCCCTTTCCAATTCTGCAATATCAACTAATTAGCACTCAGTTTGCACTGTTTATAGATTTGTACCAACAAGCACAGTGAAAAATCAAGTTACCTAACCTACATTTTTTTTTCTCAC
The DNA here is from genome assembly GCA_013389865.1 of Piaya cayana. Taxonomy (NCBI): domain Eukaryota; kingdom Metazoa; phylum Chordata; class Aves; order Cuculiformes; family Coccyzidae; genus Piaya; species Piaya cayana. The sequence continues at coordinate 119,381 of WAAB01004770.1, read as the reverse complement.
TGCATGAGCAGGAGAGAGCATAAAGACTAAGGAACAGGAGCAAATATCCTTCCTTATGTGAATTTTTAAAAAAAATCACTNTGCTCCCCTTTCCAAATCTGCAATATCAAATAATTAGCACGCAGTTTGCACTGCTTATAGATTTGTACCAACAAGCACAGTGAAAAATCAAGTTACCTAACCTACTTTTTTTTTTTTCCCCCACTGCATGAGCAGAAGAGAGCATAAAGACTAAGGAAAAGGAGCAAATATCCTCCCTTATGTGAATAATAATAAAAAAAATCACAGAACAACTAAAGGAAATCGAAGACATACTGAAGAGACAAAATACACTACATAGAGAAGCAGACGAAGAATAAGCACATAAATGACACTGAAAGGAGGAAGAGAAGATCAAAACCTAAATGCCTCATTCCATGGGGCCACTATCCCTTCCCAAGGGGATCACTGTACTTTCTAGATGTCATAAACTACCACCCTGATGATAGCTGGTCTCACTGGAGACACAGATGCAATGAGACTGTTAGCACTTGAGCGCAGATAGTCCGTGTGATAAGTCATGGAGAAGGAAAAGAGCTGCTGACAGTCAGCTATGTGTCTTTTCATTACAGGTAACTACCACTTTAACCAAATTGTTTCAGGGTTTGGAATGTAGCAATAACTGATCTAATTAGTGTAGGCTGTAATTTAGGAGGGTTCATTATGTCACAGACATTATGACTCCTGGGTATTACTAAAGGACTCATTTGTAGTACTTGAAATGAATTTCACTGAACACGTATAATGTCACCCATATAACTGGCACGTAGCTTTAAGATGATGTGACATATTTAAAATCTCTGACTTTGAGCAGGATTAAGTTTCCAGACAGTAATAAACAAATCAGCAAATAGTACAGATTTACTTCTTGCCAAGGGAACGAAAAAAAAAATAAAATGGCTATTTCAGATTGAAATGGCAAGTAAATTCTCTGACAAAACTACAAAGGAGACTAATAATTCACGCCAGAAGAAATATCTATTGTGATTAAAGATGCACACACACACACAAACTTGACATAGACTTTGGATTTCCAGGTATAATACCCACTTACTTCATCTAGCAAGGGAAAAAGTTTAACAGCTTCTTAAGAGAAGTCTGTTATTTATTATTTGTGTTTCAAAAGTTCCCATGAGCCTTCCTTCAGCAGGAGAGTGAGCCTGCATTTCAGATAACAAACCTAACTATATGAAATACGTAATAAGACAAATGCATTAAAGCACATAAGCACGCCTCAGTAGTTCAATGCTGAGTAAAAACCGAGCTATAATTAAGTTTAAATTGGTAATCTGAAAAGATTACTAATAAAACCTCTATTATGTTCTTCCCTTCAGGGGTCTCTCACCAACAAGACATTTCCTAGTTCTTTGCTTTTATCACCTAACAAGTTCATTCGCACAGAGATACAAATGTGCTTTTCCTGTTACTTGCATAGCATCATATTTAAAAGGAGAAAATTCTTCTGGAGAGCACTTATGCCTCTGCTTAACATTAAGCAGTCCTTAGAGCCCCTGCCTGCACCTTCTTAAATCAATATTAAAGCCTCTGTTAATTTCATTTGTTCATGATCCCCGCTCAAGGGGAAAATGTTATCATGACATTGACATTAATGGTTTCTACAGAGTCCAATTCTGAACACACTGATCTCCAGTTCTGATCTAAAACTAACCGAAACTTATTAATTCTTTATTGACTTTCATATAATTTGCATTGGACCGACCTCCTTTGTGGGAGTCAGAACTCACTTGTTATTTATTCTTCGGCTTCCTCTGGAAAACTTGAACAAAATTAATTTAAAAAGTCCTAGTTTAGAATACTGTAATTAAATCCTGTACACAGAAATCAGCATTGCTCAGTCAGAAATGGGCATGACGAGTTGTATATGAAGCCAACAGGAAAATGCTGCAGCATGAGCTGCTTTTGTTTCATTGCAATATGTCCCAGGGGCTTGGAGCACCCCAGACTAAAACCAGGAACTATTTCAAAAACTATTTTGAAAAAAAATTCCTTCCCGTAGAAAGCTTAAGACCTAACTGGATGACTTATTCCATTACTTTCTAATACAGATGGGGGCTCAATAGATCTTAAATGGTTTTTTTAAATCTCAGATATAAATTTAATTTCCAGATACAAATTAGATTCCCATTCTCTTACAAAACCTTCTTTAATGTTGTTACCACTGCTATCCTTTCTGGCTGAGCAGGTATCAAATATATTTCTAAGTGGGTACTGAACCAGCTAGAAAGACTGACTATATTTAGTCTTTAATTAAATGCTGATGGATTTCCTTCAATAGCATTAAGCTCAGAATTGAAAAAAAACATAATTAAATGATGCTCCCACGCAGGCAATGATCAGCATTCTTGCATGCAAGGTGTGGTAGCAGAATAAGCCAAGGATTACTTCTCAGTTTTAGTTTTCATATTAAAGTTCTTATAGCTCACGAGAAACCTTATTTTGCATGCACGAAACATAAACCAGGCAATTGTCCTAAGGATGCAGTGGATTTATAAAAGTCCATTAATCTGATTAATAACTGGATTGCTGACAAGTTAAGTGTCTCAGTGCTGTTAAAACTAAGTATATTTTAAACGTATCTGACTTCCTCCCATTATCTGTCATCTCACTGAAGATGTGGGCAAATAAAAAGTTGCTATCATAAGAGGTTTCTACCCTGTGGAAGCCCCTGTATTGTTAACGAGCAGAGGAAATTCCCCAACATGAAGAGCTGGTGTATTGTACAAGGGTTTTTGAACATACTGAGGAACTGAATGACAGCAGAAAAGGAGGGCTATTAAGGTTAATCTTTAACACTCCTGTTTTAAATGGAAATATTTCTAATACTAGTGAACTCCTGCAACTTTCACGTGTGTGTCTAAAACATTCCTTCTCTGTGGACACGTTCTACGTGATGTCTTAGCAGAAACCAAGAGATACAGACTCTGATCTTAGCTTCACTGGTGACCTGCCCCGTGACCCTGGATAAATCATTCCACTGTTCTGTTTCTCTTCTTGTTTTTGCCTGTCTTGCTTTTTCAGAGCACAAGTTCTTACTATGAGAAGCCACCATCTAGTTATATTTTTGGTTGCAGTAACTATGAAATTGTGGAGCTTAAGATCCATAGGGCAGGAAGGAGGGTGCACAGCAGATTGAGAAATACTGGATAAAGGTAAGACTGTACGAATCACAGAATCACTAGGTTGGAAAATACCTCCAGGATCATCAAGTCCAACCATTCCCATCAAATTCTAAACCATGTTNTGTCTAGCCTGAACCTCCCCTGGCAGAGCTTGAGGCCATTCCCTCTAGTCCTATCCCCTGTCGCTTGGGAGAAGAGCCCAGCTCCCTCCTCTCTACAACCTTCTTTCAGGTAGTTGTAGAAAAAAAAAAATACAAGAACCTAACATTTCTCTTTCTGCCTTTTTAGAGTAAGCATGACCTGTTGTGACTCATAAAAGTTACCTGCTGAGCACATCAGAAATATATCAGTAACCAGAGAATGAAGAATATATCTTAGACCATGGAAAAGAAAACAGAATGAAAGCTTTAGCATTAGGAATATTAATGTTGATACTATCTGAGTTAAGATAGCTACAGACTGGAAGGCTCTAAGTTTGCATAATTCAGAATATCAGCAATTCATCCTGTGAAACACTGTACTTCAACTGGTAGAGTTGGAAGAGGAGAGTGAGAGAAATTGAGGCTTTTTGTCTCAGATTACATGTCTAAGGGCTAGAAAACCCCTACTACCTCTTTTTTTTTCCCCCTCTGTGAAAAACAAATAAAATGAAACAGAAGGAGAAAAAACCCACTGACAACATAGCAACACGACAGTGATGTGTATAACGATCTCTGGCAGCCTAAGATAAGATCACAGCCCTTGGGACTGGTGGAGCCTGGAGCTAATGGACCCCTGCTTTGGGGAAAATCTAGAAGTGTACAGAAAAAAGTTTGGTTCTCATACTGAAATGAAAGGAGAGGTATGTTGCTAAATCTATTCCCTCAGAAGAAGCCCTCGAAAATATAAATGCATGAAATGCCTGAGTCATTTCTGCATCCAGAAGAGTGATCCTCTCTACCCTCACCAGTAACGCCAGGAAGGGCCCCCTCACTCCCAGTTTGCCCCTGGAACTACGCCATTTTTAGTTAGTTCTATCAATTCTTTTCAGTACTAGTTACTATGTAGATATAATTTTCCTGTCAAAGTCACTTACAGGTCTGGGGTTTTTTTTAATACAAACTTGTGCACAGATTTTAAATTGAACGTATAACGAATGGGGTTCATCCAAGTTACTTCTGTTAATGTTGTACCCCTGAATCTCCCTCAGATCTTGGGAACAAGACTGATTCTTCAGGAAGGTTGTTGGAACATCTGCAAGATAATTGAATAATAATAAAAAAAATAATAAAAAAATTAATCTGTTCTGCTCCAAGAAAAGATCCAGAAAGTGGACTTGTGGCAGCTTTGTTGTTTCCATTGATTTTAGATGGAAGGTGTGAAATACGACAACTAAATGGCAGTACCACTGAAAAATCAAGTTATTTATGGTTCTCTTCAGTTGGATCAGTTTCTCTGAATAATCCCTTATTTATCTGCATTACTCTTTGGACTGGTGCAGTGCAAGGCAGGAACAGGGTGGGAAAAGCTGGTTTTTCTAGGATGCTATTTAAGCACGTATCAAACTGTGCCTTGGCTGCTGCTGAATCCCGAGCCCTTGTGAAAATCCAGCCCTTTCACTGGGTGCTGAACAAAGACAAGCCTTGGTCTTGGTTAGATTAAAAGCCTGGTACCAAAACAAAAAGAATCACAGGGTTGGCAGCCCCATGCATGCTTGAACAGAGGAAAATACACTATAATCAAATGCTGAGTGGGTGGAAAGAGCAGGGAGCAGCGGTTCTGTGAATCACTTCCTCCCCGAAGGCCTCGCTGTCATTAGGAGTACAGGTGTGTGTGGTTTTAAAAACACATGTTGTCCATGCTGATATTTTCACAGGCATTAGTCAAAGCAGTAGCAGTTTTAACAGGCATTTACTGGTCAAGATAAACCCTAAGCTTCCCTTCTCTGGGTTATCACAGTCAGCTAACATGTTAAAACTGTAGCTGCTTAGTCCAAGAAAGGATTTTAACATGAGTTAAAAATAAAGTCCTTTTTCTACATGCATGGCTTAAGAGAGAACAGTCCAAATCCCTTATTCCAGCAAGAAGCACAAGAAAAACAGGATTAGAAGCAGCATATGTGCTCCGTCCTCCCTGTTTTCTTCCCAAGCTTTTATTTTGCTTTGCTCCACTTACTGAGTCTGCCACTAGATGCTGATCCAAGTAATTTCTATATTACCTTTCAAATCAGGCCCACAGGCAGAACAAAGCTGGAGTCCAGGTCTGGAGAGGGTCAAAGCGTGGGTTTCTGCTGCCAAGTGCCCTCTGGTACAGGAACAGGTAACTGTTTGCAAAGCAAATACTTCTGAATACGGCAGTTGCCATCAACTCAAAATCTGTCATCTCTTTAAAAGCATTAGAAACAGAGGATGAGGAGATGCTCTCATATCCATCCAGCTCTGCCAATAGGAATAAATCAGAGAAGCTCACTGGCATTTTCTGAGGCGCAAGGGGAGGCAGAATTTGCCCCAAAATCACGACAGCAAAGTTTACTTCCATTGCTGTGTGACTGTATTTATACTAACACTAAATTTGGAGCTCAGTACCTGGTCCTAATCATTCATTCTGAGTCAATTTGAACACACCTCTCTCTAGAGGCAACAGAAGTCTAAACTGAAACACTGTAGGAAATAAAATGTCATTTAACTAGAGCAAGAGCCATGCGAAAGTAAGAGAATTCAAGGGGCACTCCTTTCTGCTGTCATTTGTCATGTATGACCCAGGAATGTTGACATCATCTTCTGATAAATGACACTAGCACCTGCATCAGAGAGATATTCTTCAGCAAAATAGAAGTGCGAAAATCCAGCAGCAGGGCACTACTAGTAGGATCCAGGAGCCTGCAAGAAAGGAAAGATAGATGATGGTAATTTTCTTCCAAAGAGAAACATAAGACTTTTTAAGAACCATTCTCTTTTGCTTCCCCCCTTCTGCTCCCTCTGGGCTTTGGGAAATGATTCTGTTTTCTAAATTTAATAGCGGCTTAGACACAAGCTATATGTTATCCAAGAGCTAACCTGTGGCATTCATGCCACCACCCGTTTTAGGGGGATAAAGCATCAGGCAGAGAGCTCCAAGAGGCGTATCTAGGAAAGGGACCTTCAAAGAGGCCAGTCTGGTCTCAGGTCAGTTACAGATAACAGTCTGTTCCAGAACTAATCCTTCCAAATCTCACCTTTCCATCCACAACCTGTAACAAAGAGAATTTTTTTGTCTTATAAAGAGCAGGAATACATGTCTCCACTCCACTTACAGAGGTGTCCCTGTACAGCTGCAGAGTGGGTTTGAGGCAGAGGAAGATTCTCAAGCTTGACTTCAGCCATGGTATGGTTGGGTACAGGCAGGAAAAGATCTTCAAATAGATACATCACAGGTTTTCTGTTCTGAAAAGCTGAAGACCAGTGGATTAACTGTATTTGCAAGGGCAAGTCCTGTTACTCTTACAAATGCAAAGCAAACAGATATGTTTCCTCCATCAGATTTTCCACTTGGTTGGGTCATGGAATTTATACGCAGCTTGATTTTTCTTCTAATTGTATAATTATTTTTATCCCAGAAAAGAAGGAAAAAAAAATCTATTGGATTTGGAACAACCATTTGGGAAGGCAAGTAGACAAGCTCTGTGATCAAGGTAGCCTGGTTCATCCTCAGGAAACCTGCATTCCGTGCCAATGGCCTCGCTAGCTACTGGCTAGTCCCAGTTTGCTTCAACTTGCTAACTACTGTCCAGTCTATCTATCATTTGCCATCTCTAGGGATCGCTGTGCAGTAATACGGACAAATAGCCCAGCAACACGCCAAGACGTATCCTTTTCATCTTTCATGGCCAGCACTGTCTTCCAGACCTCTTAGTGCATGAGGGAGACTGGAATCTGGATGAAGAACAGCTGGCTTAAAACACACCCTGACAAGCCAATACTGGCTAAAAGGAGAAAACACTGGAAGAATGAAGCAGTACACAGGCTCACCTTCATTTGCAGGACTCATTTTCCAGGACAGTTAAAATGTTAATGCTCCTTTTGGGCCTTACTGAATCCATCTTTGGTACTGAGCACTGGGACAGAAGCAATCTCTCAACTCCTAATTCTCCTTGCAAATATTACAACCCCACATCAGTGTCTTCAGTATTTTCTGGTTGAATTGTTGTAACCCAAGCTATGTAACACATTCACTAGGAAAAAACACTTCCCTCTTCTAATTCAGAGAAGTAAAAGAGATCATATCACAGTGATTTGCTCTTCAGGCTGCTTTGGAGTAGAAACTCGTTAATTAGGCTGCAGCCTTGTGACCAGTGAGTCCCAAGCAGCTGGGCTGAGTGCCTTCCACCTCAGAAAGCTCAGGACTCTCTGCATCATAGTGAAAGAGGAATGATAACCAACTCCAGCTGCTGATTCCTTGAGTTGATGGGATTAGATCAGCCCCATTTGAAAAGGCTGCTTAGCAAGAAGCAATTCATTTTGTCTCATCATGTCATAAATACATGACTGTGGTCGTCAGAGAGATGGTTACACAATTTTCACACTCAAGCATATACCAGATTTTAAGTGCTTAGGCTCGGGTGAGCAACTTTGAGAAGCCCGTTCCTGAGAAGAAAACAGGGATGGAGGGAGAATGTGAATTCTTATGAAGAAGGTTAAGACAGGAGATTGCTTTTTATTGTGTGCATTTTCTTTAACAAAATATGTACATGTATTATCCGTACAGCCTTGATACTCATAACAGCTTTTCTGTAGCAATCTATTACTTGATTAGTTTACACTATTTAGAGCACATAATTTTTTGTAATGAAGAGAAATATTGTCTCAGAATGTCAGAAGGCACCGCATCACCTGATGAGTGTAATGTTTTCAAAATACCCCTGAAGAAAATCCTTCTGGGTTAGTTGCAGGAAAATACATACTCATACATGTCTGATTTTGATTAAAATACAAGCTATTGAAATGCTTGGTTCAGCCCAAAACTAGAATCAACTGTTTGGCCCCAGAGACTGAAACACAGAATAAGGGGGAAAAAAACCCTCCTCGGACTCTCCATATTTTCTGTGCATCAGCCAGACAATGATCTAATAACAGCAGTGACTTTGGGGATATTTGTTTATCTACTCTGAGCCCAGTTAAGTGACTCAGAGGTAACACAGCGTCTCACTGATGTTCTCTTGGACCTAACCATGTTGTACTAGTAACTTCAACCTAAAGGAGGCTGTTCAGAACAGGCATTCGCTAATGCTGCAAAAGTGGTAATTTGAAGATGGTTGCAAACATGTCTGTTGATACAAACGAGGCAGTCACAAACCTTCATATTTTATCTATGCAAATGCAAGCAGAAAATGGCAGGGTGGGAGTCCTCAGGGTTCCTCCCAGAGCAGTGATGTTAGACTAATTCTTCATCCAGGCAGCAGGGGTTCTCCAATAGTTTTGATTATTAGACTCCAGACTATTAGTCAGTACTGTTAGTCAGGAGCGCAGAATCAGGCCCTTCGCACTGACAAAACTCTGTGCTCCATATTTTCTAACTTCTCATTTGAATGTATATTTAGAAACAAATGCAAAATGCAGAAGGCTGAGCGGAAGGGGGCTAGGAGGAGGAACGCTGAAGGAAAGTGTGCTATAAATATGAACCGGGTCACATAAAAAGATTAAGTACAAAAGACAGCTTTCTTGTAACGTCCAGCTGTTTCTCCTAAGTATTTCTAGAAAATCTACATATGTACCATTTCAGAAATGTACCAGGAGGGAATATCAGTACTCCACTTAAAAAAAACCTCATAGGATTGCTAGTGGTTTTGAAGCTCTAGCTCTGAGATCTGTCAGGATAGGACAGGAGTTATTTCAACAGTACTAAATAGCTCTCCCACTGCTTTACTGTGGATTGATCCATTTTCACCCTTTCTTGCCTTTCTGCAGTCACACACAGATGTAAAACAGATTAAGGCTTTGTGGAAATAAAGTAAAATAAAAAAGACACCTAGGACTTCTTTGACTTCCCCTACAAAAAAGTGCAGGGAGAGTTGAACAAAGCCACACAAGAGGCAGTAACAAAATTACAAAGGTCCTGACTGGTAGTTTATTGAGATGACAACTCAGGGAGTTTTTAGAAATCTCTGTCATGACGAATATTTTTGTCTTGCCACAAGTTAAAACATATGTATGATCAAGACGACTGCCTGCCTATCTGTTGAAGCTTGTTTCTCCCCATTATGTCTCTCTAACGGATCCATACTTGACTGCAAAATACCTTCTGCATTTTAATGTACTCTAGAACAACAGTTGACAATGCTTGAAAAGAAGCAAAAGCAAAACAACAAACCATTATCGCTATATTATTTATGCCGGATCCAAAAGCTGAGAAACGCCACTAACACGTTACTTAAATTTTCAGCCACAGATCTCGAGCACGGAAAAGCATCATTATCCATATCTGGCTGTTGAGGAAACAGTGCAGGGGAACAAGTGCACGGTCGCAATTAGAAGTGTTTGATAGCCGCCCCTTCCAGCAATTCTTACCAGTGCAAAGTGACAGTGAGGCACTTCACTCTGTCTTGGCAGCAATCTATACTCTCTTTTGGTGCAGAGCTCTGCTCCTGAACTACAGACGACTGATCACAGAATCACTAAGTTGGAGAGGACCCACTGGATCATCGAGTCTGACCGTTCCCATCAATCACTAAACAAAACACCTCAGCACCTCATCCACCTGTCTTTTAAACACCTCCAGGCATTGGGGACTCAACCACCTCCCTGGGCAGCCTGTTCCAGTGCCCAATGACCCTTTCTGTGAAAAATCCTGGTTCCTTCTCCCTGCTCCGTCCCTGACCTCTGGCACCAGGTCTTTTATATCTCTTAGCCCAGAGCACTATCAACTAGACCTCACTGCATGCAGTCTCGAGACTTTGGAATACCTCAGGTTTAGCTTCAGACACAATAAGGATTACAAATTATACAGCACAGTGGAAATTAAAGAGATGAGTTGCCCCCTCTGACTATCATCACTCTTTCCCATGTCTCTGGGCAAAAAGCAAAGCAAAGTTTTCTCAACAGTCCAAAGACAAAAATAGGTTGTATGTATTTTAAATCATCATACTGTCCTATTCTTAGTCTAATAGAAGTCAGAAAATAGAGAAAGCATTGATTTTATACTTTCCAAAGTCACTAGTGTAAGTGTCTCTCTGATTTATATTTTGAAATGATAAAATATTGAAGCATAGTGAAGTAGTTAAAATAACATTTTTCAGCTGAGAGTGTTTAAAAATGAAGCATTTCTGTAATACGCAAATTTCTCTCTTTTTTTAATCGACAATAAGTTTAGGCACAAAGCAATTTAAATAAGATGCTACACATTCATATGTTGAGTGAGAATCAGTGAAATAATGTATTTGTTTTGAGGTTTAAAAGTGAAACTAACTTAAAACTGGATGGTTTTGAAATTAAGAGAATGCTCACAGTGAACCCGACCCTGTCATATGATCAGAAACTCTTAGAGATATCAAATAGAATTCAGACAAACAATTTTTGTGACGATAATGCCAAAAGTCAAAATAATATTGGATATTTCTAGGAGTCCTGGTTTATTTCTTGGCCAGCTCCTGGAATTTGTTGGGGACTGTTGACTGCTGAAGACACAGCTGTCATTAGCTTGAGATAAAAGATCTCAAGGTGATGGCTGTAGATGGGGCAAAGGGAGTGCATTGAGCTACAGACGCGTATGTCTAGCTGTTTATTATCATTACATCTTAGAAAAGCCCTGAATATATACACAGACACACAAATACCCATGCACAAAAGCAAGCATTTGAGAAAACGGTTTCTCTGACAGCATTTGTTGTAGTTTGATGTCAGTCTAAGGAAATACATTGGCAGCTCCTCCACACAAAATTATTTTCCACAAACAGCATATTCTGCCAGTAAAAAATTCATCATCCAGTCATTCAAAGGACACAGGGCCAAGGGGCTTGAGTGACACACCAAAAAAACCTCAAAACACATGTCTGAGCTGCCACATGACTAGTATAACTCTATCCGCATACAGCATGAAACCAGAGCTCTGTAAGCTGCATCTTCATAGTATTTTGCAACATCCTGTAAACTCTTCGCAGGGAAACAATAAGGGATACTAAAAGTGGTTTGGCCACTGCAGTGATAAAGAGCCTCCAATAAATTTAATTTTTTTTAAAAAGCCATATGGTGAATGGAGGGAAAGCCAGTCGTGCTCTTCATTCAACGCTAAATACCTGAGCCACGCATCTTGGTAAAGAAAAAAGGTACATCACCCCAGCTACCATTCATACCATTCATTCAGTGGAAATAAGGTACTGCTGAAGTCAAATAATTGGTGACTTGAGGCCACAGGTCATGTCTAAAACTGAGATAATTCCAAAAGACGTATTTTATTGATATAAGGAAAAATGGCTGCTGAGGGGAAACATCTTAATAAAGGAGGAATTACAGGCCTTCATGGAACATTAATTTAGTTGGTTCTTCAAGATTTGATTGCAAAGATAAATTTCATACCTAAGCCAAGTGGATCTTTGAAAGAGATAAGAATTATTCACAGTTCTATCCTCAATTTCTTCCATATTTGTCCCACTTTCCAACACTAGGAGAACAATTTAGAAATTGTTCATGAAATTAATCCTACTGAGCACTGAGGTGTTTTATCATTTGCCCTGATGGGCGATTCCTGAAAGGGCAGCTATTTCTGCAGGCTTTAGTGTCCCACAAATAAACCAGCAACAACCCAAAGCTCAGAAACCAAAAACTGGAAAAAAGGGAAATTCAGCACTGTTCCGCAATCTCAGTTTAATAAATCTTTTTGGTGGCTTTATGAGTAATATAAAACTGAAAGTTGGCAAATTCCATCTGTGGTTCATCTGAGCAGGAACAAACACAGAGCAACAATATAATTTCATGAAAAAAGTGCTGGGCAACTTAACAGGAGATCTATGATATTTTAAAGGCAGGAAGTATCTTTGTGAAAATGCCCTTTTCCCTTAATTAGAAAAATCAATATATCTTTTAAATAATAAAATCAATTTATCTTTTAAATAATAGTGTGAGAGGTTCCTGCAGAGCCCTTCTGGCTTACTAATACATATCTGCTTCACCTCCCCACAGAAGGAAATGTATGTATTGGATAAGCAGTCTCTTTTCCTCGTCCAAGGCCAGATTCTTTCAGCATATTTGTGTGCCGGAGGGTTCTGCAGCTGAAATCACCACCACCCAGTCCAGGTCTCACCCCTCCCTGTGTTCCTTGGTTGGATTCGATGATCCAATGGGTCTTTTCCAACCTGGTGATTCTATGATTTTATGATTCCTGTTAGGTTGGCCTCAAACCTGGGCTATACATCCACATCATTGGGAACATGAAGCATCCAGCTTGTATTAATTTGCCTCCTTAGAAATTACTATTAGACTGCTGGGGGCTGTGGGGCAAAACCACACCCAATGGGGATTTGTTGTCCTTGCAGAATTTATCTCCATTGCTGCTTCTGGGGAGACTCTGTTATTGTGCAGCAATTCCTGTGACAATATCTCAGGGGCGAGTACTCTTTTGATGCCGTCAGAAAATCCTCGCCAAGCTGACACTCCATATTAAAGGGTTCGCAACAACAGAAGGCAGAAATTAAATTGAACAGGATATTAATACCTTGTAGTTGAGGAAATGATATTTCCTTTTGATTTTACTTTTTGCTTTGTGAATTAGCCAAAACCCGCAGCCCTGCATAAACTGAACCAGCTCACCAGGTTCTCCACAAAGAAACAGCAATGGCCTTCCTCCCCCTAAGCACGCAGCAACAGCAAATGCCTTCAATGCCTCCCCTGCTAAAAACTCTCTTCAGAAACCTGGCAAGTTTAAAAATAATCAGTCTACTTCATTCCACATCCCCTCCAGATAAATATCAGTTGGCTTGTATTAACTCATCTGAATAGCCCACAGATGTAAAGAGAACGTTTAAAACATGAAAAAGGTTTTTCACAGTCCGATTTCATTCTGTTTCTTTCTGCTGTGCACTAAGATCTTTTATTTTCCCACTCTTTATCGCTACAGAGACTACCTAAGTGCATGGATCCAAAAAAAACCCAAAAACACAAAACCACCAGTGAATGAGCACTACCTGGATTAAGACAGCTGGAAATACAGAGCTCCAGTCTAATTTTTCCTCTGTGTTTTGAAGAGAGCCAGACTGAAACTCCTACATGTGTTAAACAGCACCACACATTCAGTGACAAAATTATTTCCAAAAAGGTTAAAAGTGTTTTCTGTTGCATGACATACCTCTGGTGGGTTGAGGACACTTTGCTTACACAAGAAACTCTTACTGACCCACTGTGATTTATTAATGCTTCACACTCTGCAGTGTGAAGTGGCTATTGCTTGTGGCTTACCAGACATGAATATTGAGGTTCACGTAAGGTAAAACATGTTATTCTCTTTTTTAAAAAGGCTCCATAACACTTCACTAAACTAGATATGAGAAACCACCTGTGTTAAGGTAAAAACCAACGTTTTTCACAGTTGCTAAAATTCCCTCTTTGCCTTCAATCATAAACAAATCTGTTACTGTAGCCAAAGGGCGTGGGTTGGCAAATTTGCTTTATACGGCTGAGCAGCCAGCATGCACCCTGGACCTTGCAAAGCATCTTTCTGTGGCTCCATCTTTCTGTGTTGCCATCTCATGGTGTGACTCCAGGACATGGGTTCATCGCATAGACCAGGCTGTTCTTCCCTTTCCTTCTATGGAGCAGCCTACAGGAAAGACTAAGGGCTGGCTGTGACCCCTTTGTCCAAGTCTGAGGAGAGCTTTTTTGGTTATGTTTAGGGAGCTTAATTACATAATGGAAGAACCTTTGCTTCCACTTCAGGAATGATGTGTCAACGTATCTCCATTAACTGGATCCTTGCTAAAATCCATATATTGGCACAAGAGGTGCATGCATAGATACACATATTTAACAGAAACCCATCTGTATGTATGCTTCTTGGGGTCTAACTTTTAAAAAACATTATGTTGTGTTGCAGCATTTGTACATTATCCAGGCTCAATTTAATTCAGCTTTTGGAGTGCTGGCACGGTGCAAATTAGTTGATCTGCATGCCAACAGCCATCAGCACAGCCAAATTCGGGAAACAGTAAGAAGCACGTCTTGAAAACATAACTGCGTGTTTACAAATGAGGCATTTGAATATTATATAGCCAGTCCTGTGCAACATGGAGATGGGAATCATAAGAGTAAGAAAATTTGGCATCCTGTTATGAAACCGTGGCCAAAACCATCATTTAATCCAGACAAGGAAAAAGATTGATCGATTATGCCAGTAAGTTTGAAACAGCAGTATAAAAAGAAAAAGTGACATGGCATAGGTTTGTGGTTCCCAGCTAATAGAGCTAAAACCTAGCATCAGATGGTTTGTGTTTTATGTTATTGTAAAACAAAAATAAATCATCAAAAACATGGCAGAATCCAGCCTAAATGGCAGGACATACCATTAAAAAAAGCAGCTAGTGGTTGAAGTGAAAATTAAGAAGTGCTGTTCGTTCTCCCAGAAATGCCAGGGCTAACCAGAAGAAGCAGCTCGCACTCACAGCCTTTGCAATTCATTCTCTTTTTGTCCACAAGCAAAAGGCTGTTAGGCCATAGCCAAGTTCTGTTCCAGTGAGATTTCGCTTCCCGATATCCAGAGATTAGCATATTAAGTACATTATGTACTGTATTTACATAACTGTTGCATTATGGCACGGTTAAAATTTTGTTAGCATTTCTATTGTTAACCCCAGTTTTAGAGTCTAGCATTGTGATTAAAGATTATCTCCAGATGACCAACTTTACAGGGGTCACGGAAAGGGGAGATTATATGTTTATTTTTCAAACATATTTCACATTTCCAAAAGAAACAATAAGGTGCCAAAGACACAGCAGTCTAATCAATACATCAATACTGTAATGGAACAAGTAGTCCTCCAGGAAGATCTGATTTTTGAAAATGTGAGAACTGACAGGCAGATACTCAAATAACTTTATCATTCTTTACATTATCACCAAATCCAAACAGTCACATATCATGACCTGGGCCCCAGAATTAGAAGCTTGCCTGAAAAATCATGGGACCTAAAGATTACAAAGGTAAAGATCATTTTGTGTTCCTTCCAAACTACTAACCTCAGCATTATCAAGCTTTTCTTGGCTATTGCATGGACCATGTATTAAATAACTAAAGAATATGCCATCTTTTGGATCCAGGAGAAAGATCTACGTAAATGGGAGTCATTATAAAGACAAGAACATTGCTAGTCTATGTTATACTATAGTCTAGGTTATTCTGTGTATTCAATACCTGTCACAAGAGTAAAAGCAGCCCTTTCATCCAACTATTATTTGACTGTGTTTCCAACACTATGATTTTCTTTCCACAAACACTCCTAGCTGGCAGTGCAGTGCTTTCTTCTTGGCCAATCCAACCTGAGAGGCAGCGCTTTCTGTAATGACCTGGAGGTCTGCATAGCTTCTGTTCCCCATGGCCCTGCAACAGCTGTGGCACTTTACTGGGCTGTGAGCTATGGATCATCATCAGTGGGTTGCTTTTAGCTTCAGCCACGGACTGATGCAGAGCGGCCAGGAAACCAAGCAAGTCTGTAATAGTCTTTCCCATGGTCCTGAGCACCCCTGATCCCTGCCTCTCCTGGCTGTTGCAGGATGATGTGATGATTTTCCATAATTTCACCTACTGCAGAGGGTTTTCCTGCCTGCATTCAGGGCCCACAACCATAGCGGCACTACTGCTGTGGCTCCACCAGCAGTTTTCTTGCAGCAACTGAAGCAGAGCATTGGCTTGAAGCAGTTGTGCTTGCTCTCCTCCCACCTTTGCTATAACTAGACATGGAATTAATTGAGATTTAAATAGCCACATCAAATACTCAAACAAGTTTAACTTTAAATCGCTAGCATAGACAAATGTGTTGCTCCAGCTAACTTGGCACAGTATCAGCTCACATCTGAGCCCAGAACATTCAGATGTGTCTCATGGTCAAGTTCCCAAATGCCATTGGGTGTCTGAAAGAGCAGGAGAATGTATACGTGCATTCAAAAAACAATTAGAATGACTATTTCAATCTTTAGACACTTTAATTCTGGTGCATAGGATTCTAAATTCCTGTGACTCTCCGACTCAGGCTTTCAAGCGCCTTCATTGCTTTATAGAGAATGAGTCTGAAGGCTGTATTTTAAAAGCCATTTAGAATCTTAACTCATCTGGCCCTGAGCCACTGAGAAACTTCGAAACTTTCACCCACTCCCTCGCCTCTAACTAGAATGAAGAAATAGAGAGGATGGTGACATATTTTATAATGAAAAATGCTCCAATGGACAGGACTCCAGAGGAACACAAAAGTTGTCCATTTCCATAGCCCTGCTTCACATACATCACTCTTGCCTATGCACTGTCACTCAGAGAAATGAATAATTGAAGTCCTTATGAACAATTTTCTATGAAAAGTTACTTCTTCAGAATATAAATAATACCTTTCTACTTGTAAACTTTGCGCTGAAACAGGTTTTTTTTAAAAAAAAAAAAATGGTTTTTGGCTTACATCACATTCCAGATCTTGGTCATGAGGAAATGTTTATGCATAAATTATAACTTTCTGAAAATAGGTGGTTATAGTAGGAACAAAAATACATCCAGACCATTAACTGTAATAGCAGACTGAGGCAGTGTTGATGCATGCACACACATATCATATTTATTGACAAGTTACAGCATTTACCAGTTTATAAAGTTCTGAAGTTGGAAAGTCTGTACCACATGTGGAGTCATAGGCTATGGGCAATATTTCACCACTGAGGTAACTTTCTCAATCCATGAATTTACCTGGCAGTAGATCATCTTAAAATATATCATGTGGCAAGCCTACATCAATGAGAAGTTCTTTCAGGTCCCAAGATTACCATAAATTACATACATTGCACTATGCAGACGGAGGTAAAAATCTTTAACACACTGAAGCATCTCATCTTGCTAAAGTAAACATCTACCTTGTTTTGATTAACTGCAAACTGATCCAATTAATTTAGAGCAAACTTGGCCATTCTCCACTCAACCAAACACTTACAAAACTTCAGTTAGTTTATCCTTCCAACATATTATGGAAATATTAGTATTTGCCGTGCTAAAAAATACTTTTTTTGGCATCTTCATTTCCCATCCCTATTCTAAGATAAACACTGACAGCTGATGGTATTCAGGAACACTGCCATATGTTCCCTTAGAAACGGAATTCTGAAATATGGCTGTTATCCACCAATTGGGATATTTACTAATTAGCACAAGATTGCTCAAATACATTCATTTCTACCCCCGGGGAGAATCCCTCTGAAGAATTCTCAACTGGTGCATCAGGATTTCCTACTTGCCACTTACCCACTCTCACAGTTTCCGATTTAATGGTTAACACACAAGGAATAAAACAACTATCCGAGGGAGCAAAGTCAAAGTGTCCGAACGGTATATCTTTGATTGTTATTTTTTCCAGACAAGCCACGCAAACGGCATTCATAGGGTTAATACCCGAATGCCTTTTCTAATAAAGCCAGCTTCCAGTTTTTCAGTCTTTTGTGTAAGTTTAATAAAATAAATTTTGAATATCAATGGAGTACATTCTATTTTTCTTGGCATTTGTCTGCCTTGCTATGTCCTTCTGTTGCAGGAGTCATGCCATAGGGAGAGCACTTTTCCACAGTCCATTGAAGTTGTGCCATAAGGGCTGGAGATGATTTGCTAAAATGCTCCAAAGGTATTCGGATTTCTTTAAAGAAGAAATTCAATTTATGTGCATTTATATTGCAGTGTCTGTCAGGAAGAAAGGTTATAATCACCAGCATATTTTAGATTTACATTTTCTTCTACACATGAGGTAATGGTATTAGAGGTAAACTATGAGGTTTAAAGTTGAATTCAATGTATGGTACTATTTTCATTGCTGCTAAAAGCATGTTTTTGAAGTTCTTGAGGAAAGCATATGTTAGCATATGTTACTGAAATATCAAGAACAGGATGCTGGGTGGCTTAGAGGATAAACCATTTGTCTTTCTTCTCTGCATTCTTATATAAAGTACGGCTGGATTTCATGAGCAAAATGAATAGAGGATTCTCAGCTTACAGATTAGTTCACATCATGAAGCTACAGCACTTTTGTTAAGTAGAGCTATCAGGCGCATTTCTGAACTAACACGCAAACTAAACGTGCCTTTAGTTGCATCACGGTGGAAAGGAAAAAGAGGGATTAGAGTTTTGTGATATCATTTATGTAACACTCAAAACAAATACTCATCAAAAATTAAGAGGAAACCCTCTCTCAACCATATTGCTGTGGGAAGTGCTTAGCCTAATTTTTCTCTGAAAATTTACTCGGTTTACATTTCCTGTGACTGTATTAAATATTTAGATGTTTATATTTTCACAGTAGAAAACATTATCATAATTCTCAACAAGTTGGAATGGTTTTAAGCATACGTTTAAGTTATCCGATAATTAAATTGCCATGCTTATCTCATTTAGGACCCCACTAATTACAGACCAAGTACTTCATTGGTATATACTACACTGATCGTGGAACTGTAGTTGAATGCCCTCTTAAGTAAACACTCATAGTTGGTTTGTAGATTTATTTTATAATTTCACTGCTACTCCTGCAGTCTCTGTCAATAAGGAAGCATCAAAGCTCTTATGATGGTTTTTGCCCAGCAAGCTGTGTTTTAAGCCTACTTCCAATTCCCGATAGCTATCCAACTTTGTAAACAGTCATTTAGGCAGCGCTCTTTGGGGAAACGAGCATTCACACACACACGTACGTGTGATTTGCTTCATAAATTTCAACAGATAAAAATCCTGTTTCATTTCTCACAGAGTGTTTGGTTTTAATATGTTATAACTAGATACTGGGCCAGATAAGACAATAATAGATGTTTGCCGACTACCTGACGGGCCTGAGCCAAGACTGGGCTTCAGTCCTGCAGTCAGGTTCACGAGCTCAGACCGCGCCATGACTTTTCCTGTAAGCAAAGAGTATCAAGATGCAGAAATTCTTGGGGAAAGACAGAAAGCCCAAGACGGGGGCTCTCATATTTGTGTTATTGTCCATGGTTTATCTACGTCTAAGCTTAATTCACTGAATACTCTTATCCTTGCCCTTCCCTCATAAGTTTCTCTTGACTGAAATCTGATGTGAAACATTGCTAAAACACCGTATACTATGGGATGCCATTTTTGAGCTCTCTTTGTGGAAAGTTTTGTATGGTATTTAATACCATTGTGCATGCACACACCAAACATTTCCCTTTGTGAAGTATGGAAGATTCACATGGATGCACAAAGGTCCATGTCCAATGCAGGATATAAGCATCTCTTGAGGAACGTCAATCCTTTATCTTCTCAGCAGGAAATGGTTAATCAATTGGTTAGGAGTTCTCCACCGACATGAATGGATCATGAAGTGAACTCTTATTTTCAGTCTGAAGTCCTGTCCCAAGCATTCTTCATTACCATCTTCCCACCAACTAAAAAACCCCAACAAAATATCATCTACAAAACATGACTAATGGTGATACAATCACTATGTGTCAAGGTTATTACTGAACTAAAAATACAGAGGATAAATAAATTCTGGGTATAATCTGCACGTTGGAACATGTGACTAGGAGCTACTATAAAGCAGACAGCTAAGGTAACTGAAACCAGAAGAAGTGGAAACTACAAAACAGGGGAGGAAACACAGGTATGTTTCCCCAGTTACTCTGCACAGTCTGAGCTCAAACAGTATGTTCAGCTTTGGAGGGCTTATTCCAAACGTTTTGTATGCTTTCCCTTTCTAAATGGAAATAATAGCTCAGCAATGAATGCATGGTCGTTTATTTAGGAACAGAGGACTTTTTCTCTTGTCCATTCCTACCCACAGTTACCTTCCAGAGCACTTCAAACCTGTTTTTCTTTTGTTTCTTCTCTGTGGTGAAACCAGCCATCATTAAGGCGGCCAATAAACTCCACCTACCATAAAAGACTGCCATAAAAATAAAGTATGCATTTTCAAAAGTGTACGCGTAGAGTCTAAATTAAAAATCAATCACCAAATTGTTACCAGACTGCTATTTATATTTCTGCTCGCTCATCTGAAGGCCATTTGTTTAGCACTGGAAAACTGAAGTGTTGCACATGATTCACCTGCTCTAGACTCGCCTGGGAACTCTTCCCACTTGCACTATATTTTGGTGCAACCAACAGTGGCAGGAGTATTAACACACAACAGATAATAGCATTCTAACTATGCTGTATTATCGGGGTGGATTTTGTGCTCTTCCCATTGTTGTTAATAGTAATTGGAAGATGACTCTACTTCCAGCAATGGTTGAAAAAAATGAAAAAAGACAAAAGCTTCCAACAGTTCACTTGTCAACAGCAGTAGTTAATTCTATGTACAGTTTTCAGAGACAGTAATTGCAAAATGGATTTCCAGCAGCAGCAAAGCCAACTTAAAGAGTTCCCATCACCCCCCAAGCTGATCAGTCTCGCCCTGGGAAACAGCTCATTTGCAAAGCTCTTCCATACATGGTGCTGGGGCCAAAGTTGCATCACTGAAACAATTCAAATTAAAACCCCAAGCATTTTGCCAACATATA